>BQKZ01008417.1:7681-25596 GCA_036244855.1 Temnopleurus reevesii | reverse complement strand
AAGTATTATATCAATATTATTATAGTATTATTATATTACCATATCTGCATGGGTCTTGTCGCATTATACCCGTGGGTCCACACAACTCTGGTTGCCCGCCACAAAATCCCTCGTTCATCGGAAAAGCTGTGGCGTTCATATACGTAGAGGGCGACAGATTAAATTTCAGAAGTGGGACACCTTTGAAATGAGTATCTTCGGAAAAGTCAAATGATACGGTCCTGAAAAGAGATCGATAGGAGATTGAAAGAGATGAGAGAGATGATAAATGATACTGTGGAGAAAGTGAAGAAAGTGAAGGATGTGAAGAGAGAGAGAGAAAATGGGAGGGAGAAAGAAAGAAAGAGGGGTGAAGTGACTAACCCCTAAATATGGCCCGGCCTGAACTTTTAGAAAAGTTACAAATGAACATGGAAAAGGAGACCTAGAAAATAATTTTCAGACGTTTTATTTTTTTTAACTTCATTCTTTTTACATGAATTTTTTTTCCGACCGACGACACAATTTTCCAACAAAGTTATTATCGGGCATCCAAGCAATTTCCTTTTTTAAGCCTAATTTGGGGTGATGTATGTTAGGATTACTTTCTTTTCTTTTCTTTAGGTAACTAGTTAAAGCCCAAATACAGTTTTGGTAACGATTTAAAAAAAAAAAAATTACGGGATGTTTATCATGACATATTTATCTTACACACATTTCGAGACCAAAGCATATTTTTTATGAACTGGTTCTGTTTGAAAATTTTAATTTGACCTATAAACCATATTTAGCGTCATCTCTTGTTTGTATGGTTATCGGGCACAAGCAGTGTTATTTCTGAGGTTTGACAAAATAATGATAAAAGGTATACATGAAAACTAAATTGGGATTTTTTCATCCGATTCTGTGCGCTAGAAGGTGTCCTTTATAAAACAAAATAAGTAAAAGTAAAAAAAAAGAAAGATTGAATAAGTGTTGGGTGACACGACACTAAGATACTTTGTACATTTTAGGTTATAACTTTACCAAAACTCATTTATTTTTCATAATCTTTAGTGCAATATATTCATGATAATATATTTCAATTCATTTAGATTTGAAGACAAAATCTGAAGAAAAAAAAATATTCGCTTTTACCAAAACTTTACTGGGGCTTTAATAGTGAGTTTTTTAATCGGATGCGATTTTTTATGAGGATTTTGACCCGTTATGTTAAGTTCTTGATCAGATTTTTTTTAAATTAATAAATAAAAAAAAACTTATCCAAATTCAAAATAGAAAGCCAAGCTAGTTCACAAAGGCAATCGGAATGAATTGCTTGTAGTCGCTTAAATTTAGACAGTGGTAATATTTATACTTTATCGCATGCTGTTTTTGTTTGTAATTTGATTTTCATTAATTGTAATCTGTGGATGTGAATAAATCCTCTGTAGGGGTTTAAAAAATTTAGGGAACTAGGTAACTTACCGGCACATAGACGGTTGGTACATCTGTAATGTTTCCGTCTTCTCGATGTTAGGAGGAAAGAGTGATCCATCTAAAAGCATAAATAAAAGCAACGTATGAATCATTCCATCAGATTACAAAAATCACTCAAAATCATATTTATGTACTATATTCAGTGTAATAATATATTCAATGTATTCACAAATTACTGCAAATGACATGCGTAAAAACAACTGTGTACGAAATCGGAAGATTTTTACACTTATTCTGGCTTATTTTAATTTGAAAATGCAACAGTTTCACCTCTAACAGAATGATAAACTGTTTCAGGTAGTTTCGGGCGGTTAAAAGCAATTGACCAACCTGTGCTTCGTGTGATTCGATTGGCTTGTTCAGACCACCAGACCTCTCGTTTTCTTTGCCCGTATAATGCAGTGAATTGTTTTGGGCGGTTTCGGAAGATTTTGAATGGTTTTGGAATATTCCGAATTGCTGGTTCAGATGTAAAGGTACTGACCTGTGCTTGATCAGACCACCAGAACAGTAGAGATTCCTTCCCATCGGCTCGACTAATCGTGTTGGTCAGACTGCCGTCTTCCTTGCCCGTGAATACAGTGAACTGTTTCGGGCAGTTTCGCGCGGTTTCGGGCGTTTTCGGATGGTTTCGGGTGGTTCCGGGCGGTTCATTTTCTAAGGACTAAAAGCAATTGACTGACCTGTGCTTGGTGTGATTCCATTGGCTCTGTCAGACAACCAGAAGACTCGGTCGATCGTGTTCGTCAAACTCCCGTTTTCTTTACCCGTAATTACAGTAAACTGTTTCGGGCAGCTTCGCGCGGTTGCGGGCGGTTTCGGGTAGTTTCCGGCAGTTCAGTTGCTAAGGGTTAAACGCATTTGACTGACCTGTGCTTCGTGTAATTCGATTGGCTTGATCAGACTACCAGAACGGTAGGGATTCCTACCCATCAACTCGGTCAATGGTATTCGTCAGAATCCCGGCTTCTTTGCCCGTGAATACAGTGGAACTGTTTCGCAAGGTTTCGCACAGTTTCGCACAGTTTCGCACAGTTTCGCACAGTTTCGGGTGGTTTCGGGCGGTTTCGGGTGGTTTTGGGTGGTTTCGGGTGGTTCCGGGCGGTTCAGTTACTATGGATTTAAATCAACTGACTGACCTGTGCTTCGTGTGATTCCATTGGCTTGATCAGACCACCAGAACGGTAAAGACTCCTTGCGATCAACTCGGTCAATCGTGTTCGTCAAATTCCCGTCTTCTTTACCCGTAATTACAGTGAACTGTTTCAGACGGCTTCGCGCGGTTTTTGCCGATTTCGCGCGGTTTCGGGTGGGTTCGGGCGGTTCAGAGTCTCAGGGTTAAACGCAATTGACCAACCTGTGCTTCATGTGATTCCATTGGCTTGATCAGACCAGAACGGTAAAGACTCTTTGCCATCATCTCGATCAATCGTGTTCGTCAAACACCGTCTTCTTTGCCCGTGAATACAGTGAACTGTTTCGGGCGGTTTCGAGCAGTTTCGCGCGGTTTCGGGCAGTTTCGGGCAATTTCGGATGGTTTCGGGTACTTTCGGAAGGTTTCGGTGGTCTCGGGCGGTTCAAATGTAAAGGGACTGACCTGTGCTTCGTGTGATTCCATTGGCTCTGTCAGACCACCAGAACGGCAGAGACTCCTTCCCATTGACTCGGTCAATCGTGTTGGTCAAACTCCCGTCTTCTTTACCCGTGAATACCGTGAACTGCCCAGCGTATGACGTATTCAGCTACGTCATAACATAAATAAAAATGATATTGAAATAATCATATCTTTAACAGGAGCAGAAGATTTGGTGAGAACAAAATAGGTTAATGGAAATCAGACAAGTAATAACCAGAAAAGTTATGAACTTCTATGGATATTTTTTTTAATGGGCAAATCGGTGAAAATTTTCAGACAAGTTGCCAATTTGATGATGTCGTGTGATCACTACTATGTCCAAGGCATTATATCCATGACTAAACGAACCATCATAATTTTTTGTTTAGATTTATTGTACCAAATTCATCAGTTCTACAGAAGAATGCAACATTTCAATTAATGTAAACATGCAATAGGGGATTTACATATCTATTGTGAGGCCATGATATAACTGCCAGCGTAGGCACTGCAAACAATAGAAAACATCCTCTGTCTATTGTGTGTACTTCCTAAGTTTAAAGACAAAAGAGCACATCTCATGGAGGTTTGTAGTTGTGCCGAAATGAGAGCAAAACCACTCAAGTGTTATGCCCAAGTCCAGAAGCAGCACGATTCAACACGACTCTTTGTTCAACTGCCTCCAAACAAAGAGTCGCGTTAAATCGTGTCGCTTCCGGGCTTCTACGTGACTGGGGCATTAATAACAAATACCAAAAAAAAAGATGAAATAGATGTATCAAACTTGAAACCTACCCCAGCGAAGTAGCCGAATCGCCCGGACTCCAGACCCGGAGGCAGCTCTTGCTGGAAGCGGGCAGCGATGGCGAGGAGTGGTTCCTGATAACCCCACATCATCTCTGAGACAGTGCGCTGTACAAGTAGACGTTCGTCAATTCCGTAGAGTAGGCCTCGCATTGCCGTACGTTGAAGGAACCCGCTTGTTTTCATCTTGTGGGCAGTCGTCTGCAAAATAGAAATTTTCACCTTTTAATATTAATGATAATGATAACGAACGGCTTTTATCATATCTTCGTGAGAAGTGCCTAAGCGCCCTGGAATTGCAGCATTATTTCCCTACCTTTAACAGTGCAGCCATCAGGTGCATAAAGCTTTTCAAGGAACTAACCTGGGTTGAGTGCAGGCAACAAGATGCGAATACATTTTTTCGGAAGGAAATTGACGTGATGGATGGGGTTCGAACTGTGACTTTTTGGATGAATGGCAAGAGTCAGAACGACTTAATTACGACGCTTTGAATTAGCGGACATAACAAATCACCAACATGGGTTTTTACGGAACTGCATGAAACACTGGCTAATTTTGTACAACAGGAAAGGACTCTTCTTTTCTTATTTCTCCTCTTCTCTCTCCTTCTCTCTCTCTCTCTCTCTCTCTCTCTTTCTCTCCATCTCCCGTTCTCTATATATTCCCTTCCCCTATTTCATACCCCTCTCCCTCTCTCTCCTGCCCTTTTCCTCAAAGCAGATTTTCAAAGAAGAATTCTCAAACTGAATAACCCAAATGTCCACTATTTTGGCAATGATACATTCAACTGTATTCATTGTTTTAGTTTGTTTTAATGTGTATACTTGTTTCCTGTTTGCAGGGCCCCATGAAAGATAAATTCTTACTAAATCGGCTACCCAGTTGAAAGAATTGAGAAACAAATAAAATGAAAAAGATAATAAAAATATGAAACTGACCATAAGGGGCGAGTTGACCGAGGTAACCAAATCAGATTCGGGGCCAACAGACCGCCCCTCTTCTAAGTAGTAGCGATATTTGAGAAAGTAGGAGACGGTGCCATTGTTGTTGAACGTGAGGTTATCACGAGATAGCATCACTCTGTGGGAGAAAGCAGAGATGTGATTGTATGAGCACGACATAGCAACAGTGGGCAGGGGTGGTGTAGGGTATGAAATGCAAAACCTCTTCAAAGAGCAGTTGGGGGATAACGCCAAACTATGGGAAAAACTTGTCATTGCGAAGCCTATCTAAATTAATTCCGATATCCTCACAGCTAATTTTATATTAAACTCGCTCGCACATGGGGTCGATGCTAGAAAGAAAAAAAGAGCATTATCCTTATTGATAATTCGTTCTTGTCGTTATCAACACTATCCTCATTATTAGTAGCATCATTATCATCATCAGTAATAGTTACAATATCATAATTATTATCATCATTATTATTATCAATTTCTTTATTTCTATCAATTCACATCCGCTTATATACCTGTACACATACGGTCCCTTCTCCACGACATTTGGCCTTTGACCTCTGACCAGGTCATCAGGGTTCTGGATGTCGAAGAAGTAGATACGTTGGTAGACCGGAAGTGAAGGGTTCGCCCACTGTTCGAAAAAGCTTGAATTGGGGTCCAAAATGAACACCTACATTGAGAAAAGGAAAAGGGTACGATTTATTACATTTCCTGACAAATGTAAATTCATCACGATTTACATAAAAATCGGCTTAAATACGTTTTGCGAAATAAAATGATTCCCCGTTAACACTCGAAACAATAAAATTATTTTTTATATAGACTGACAGCGTATGTCGACGGTAAGAAAAAGCCTCTATCCTATCGCGAAAGAAATTTTATCATTTTGTCCCCCGAGAAAGTGCTCAATGGGCAAATGGTTCAGTTTCAGTTTCAGTTTATTTTATTTTCATTTTCAATCAAATCAAAATATAATGAAAAATAAATTACAAAGTTCAAAATTAATGAGGATACATAAATGAATTCATACATTAAAAGTAAACAATGTAGTATCATAGTAAGATATATCGATATAACATATATAATGATAGGACTGGAAATGGAGGGGTATACTAAAAAGCAGAGCTTGCAGAGTGTATACCCCTCGGAAAAAATATAGAAATTAATTGTGTACAAATAAATATTATTATTCATGAACAAGATATATTAGCTGCTAGCCAGACATTGCTGACAATTTGGCTGACATCCTTTAAAACTGATAATTGAAAAAGTGTCACTTTGGACCTAACATTCAACCATCTCGACTCTATGGATCAAAATTTGGCAAAAGAGAGCTCTACAGTCGTACATTTCATGAATAAAAAAATTGTGTACTCTATGATATGTGGAAGAATGTAATAAGCCCCTTAAAGTTTTAAAAGGAACCCCTGCCCTCCTCCTCCTCCTCCCTCCCTCCCTCCCTCCGAAGAGAAACAAGCATCTTAAAGCCCCGGTCACATAGGACCCCGGAACCAACACGATTCACCCCGACTCGTTGTTCTGAGGCAGTTAAAGGTGAATTAACAAAGAGTCGGGGTGAATCGTGTTGCTTCCGGTTGCTTCCTATGTGACCGGGGCTTTACTTACATGGTGAACGACGTAGCCGTATACATAATCCACCAACCATGGTAGAAATAGCAATCCCGTGAAAATCAGCCCCAGCGCCATCAACAGCATAAAAACGTGGCAGACGACAATACGGGGTGTGCACTTTTGACTCCCACCGCCCTTCGTGGAATTCTTCTCGTAGTCGTCCAATGGTCGCCTAATGAGGGGAGACATATCGACGTCGCATTCGAAGTCCGAATCTCCGTACTCCTCCTCTACCATGTGCATTTTAGAGCGATGTCGTTGTCCTTTAGGATAGAAAAGAAATCAATGTTCGAAGAGAAATGGATTTTTACGCTCTTGCTCCGTTCATCCTTATTACAAATTAGTGAAATTTAACAAAATTCACCACTTTTGTAATGTTTCAAATCTTAGAATCATTCCTCTTTGTCTTCGCGCACAATAAGGACAATGACAAACTATTCGTTCGCCTGTCATCAATTAGTCGTATTTCAATACAAGGAATGTGAATAGTATGCAGTGGTTGTTGCTAACTAGACGGGTTTACTAATAGATTCAAATTTTATGCATACCGTACCTCTAACACGAAGGTTGTTCTTGAGAACCATGAAGCTTGCCCGAGGCTTGCCCGAAATAGCACCATGTAATGTAAGCAAACATAATAGGCGGGTTTACTTATATATTCAAATTTATGTGCGTTTAACTTAGTTACGTGGTATTTCATAGACCGGTTGATAATAATAAGACTACAATACTTGGAATCCAGTTTGCATACATTACTTGTTGCTATGTCGGGCAAGCCTCGGGCAAGCTTTCGAGTTGTCAAGAACAACCTTTGTATTAGAGGTATGCATAAAATTTGCATCTATTAGTAAACCCGCCTATTCCAAGTAGCCTATTGGATTCTTATTGTTGTCAACCGGTTTCAGAAATACCACGTAACTACGTTCGTTGGTAAGAAACGCAAATGAATAGATAACATTCGTAATGTATGCAAATTTTATGCCTGCTTTATTTGATCATATGTTGTAAAATAATCGTGTTTCGATAGAAGGAACGTGGGTAGCATGCAGTGATTGTCCAACCTAGCAACGTATGTCACCAAAGACCATTCTGACTACATGTATTTCATTCTCATCATTTTTGACAACTTAATACATAGTTCGTCGTGGAGCAAACGTGAATGAATTTGAATGCATTACGAAAGTGGTCTATTGCTATGAAGTCATGAAGTAATCAAATTGATTGACCATTGGCATTATACCCATAGAATAGAATAGAACATTTATTTTCTTAAAGCGCCGATCATAGGGCCCCGGGAGCAACACGATTCAACACGACTCTTTGTTCGCAGGCAGCTAACTGTGAATTGAACAAAGAGCCCTGTTGAATCGTGTTGCTTCCGGGCTTCTATGTGACCGGGGCATTATGAATAAAGGAAAATAAAAGATAACATAGTAAACAAAAAATGAATAAAGGAGGCAAAACCCCTAAAAGCAAAGGTTGTGTTGGGGTCGCCTTAGGCCCCGCTCACATCGGGCCCCGGAAACAAGACGATTCGACTCGGCTCTTTGTCAGTTCACAGAGTCGTGTTGAATCGTGTTGCTTCCGGAGGTCTATGTGATCGGGGCTTTAAAAACAAGAGCAAACAAGAGAGAAAATAAATAACAATTTTAATAAATAATTTTTTTTAAATAAACAAAACTAATTAACAAGGACATGTATTTGAAAATAATAAATTAAATGATACAATAAGAGGTGAGAGAGAAGGGAGAAGGGTTGAAGAGAAAGAGCAGACAAAATATTGACTGCGAGTTTGATCACAAGCAATATAGTTTTTATATATATATATGTTTCCAGAAATTGAAACCTACGTAGAATATGTATACTCAACTTATTTGGCATAGTTTATATCACTGAGGGGGTGTTGCTCAAAAGTTGCAATTGATCGCAAGTTGCAGTTGATCGAAACGCGCCAATAAAATTCATTGCTTCATGCGCGTCTTACTGAACGCACATACCGGGCGCGAATGAAAATGCGCGTTACAATTTGCAAAGATGCAGTTGATTTGCAGCTGATTTTGAGCAACACCCCACTAGACTGAAAACCTTCGTAAAAAAAAGGAAAACAATTTATTGCTTTCATCAAAGACTGAATCATTCATCAGTCAGACTTGTAGCATAGCCAATATTTCATTAAGCTGGATCTGTTTTAACACCTATTTTAGCCCCCAATTATTCGAAAATACAATGTAAACAGGTGGCCATTTTGAATTGTTATGGAGTTCTACATACATGTGCCATTGTATGATGTTCTGTATAATGTGCACATGCATTATGTGCATTGTCCAGAACAACAAACATGGCATATTTGGACGTCAATAAAAAGAATCCAAAATGCTCTCAGGAACTGTAGATTTTGCTTCCACTTTCTTCTGCTTATCATGGGCATGTGTGCTCCATGTTAGAATGGCAAATGATTCAGTCTTTGATGAAAAGAAAAAAAATGTTTTATTTCTGAAAATTATCTTCGTAAAGATTAATCAGTCTATCAGTCCCTAACTTATTTAGCGTAGTGTATATCACCACAACTGTAATATGTATTTCACAAGGCAAAGCGCAATCAAAGTCAATGTCGCGAAAAGTGCATTAATTTGATTCAAAATATGAATAACACTCTGATAATGGAATTATAAAAAATAGAGAAACAAACATTACCCGTATCTCCTCTTCTGCATGCTGGGGCATAGGCCGAGGTATTTCAGTCCTCCGCGCTTTTCCATCCAGTGAGGCGATTTGCCCACGCATCACTGTGAGCAGAAGGGACAAAGGCCTGGGACAACGTAAACAACTTCCATTCAAGCATTCACAATAGCGAGATGTACACAAAAGAACAATGTGAACAGTAAAGACAAAGGCCTGGGACAAAGTAAACAACCTCCATTCAAGCATTCACAATAGCGAGATGTACATACAAAAGAGTTTCATTCCCTCTTTGCTTAAGCCCCGGTCACATAGGACCCCGGAAGCAACACAATTCACCCCGACTCTTTATTGATTCACAGTTAACTGCCTCAGAACAACGAGTCGTGGTGAATCGTGTTGCTTCCGGGGTCCTATGTGACCGGGGCTTAATTCTGCAGAGAAATTTTGAACATCTGACCGTCTAAATGAACATCGAAGCGTATTTCTTTTGTGATCAAGAAGCTCTTTTGAAGGCTTGAATGAAATTGTTTACTTTGTCCCTGCCGTCTGTTCTTTCTCCTCACAGTGCATGAATCTATTGACCAAGGAAAGTCAATCGCCCTCGTTCGAAATCACTATACACTGACGGGACAAACATGACAAAGAAATTGAACAAAGAAACAACTTCCATTAAAGTATTCACAATAGCTAGATGAAAGGCACACAAAAGAAATCCGCGAAGAAAACAGGATTCGCATGCTGTTCAGCGAATATACATATAAACCAGAAAGCTATTGTGAAAATGCATGAGAGTTGATTACTATCACCGTGTGCAAAAGAACAACGGCTTTTGGACAAAGTAAACAACTTTATTCAAGAATTCGCAATAGCTAGATACACCTGAAAAAATATCTCCCTCTTATTCGGCTGAAATATGTCAAACCAAGGAATTATAGTAATAATTCCTCGGTCAAACATGCATCGCACAATGAATTATGAGGCTACTTTCTTTTGCGTGTATCGAGATATTGTAAATGCCTGAATGGAGTTGTTTACTTCGTCCAAGAATATTTGTCCGTCTGCTTACAGTGTATCACGTAAGTCCGTTCGTGGCAAGAAACTTGCATATATTTTGCATCTATTAGTAAACCGGCCTATTCATTAAATCAGGGAGGTGACAGGAAAGGAGTGGAATCTATTCCAATGATCTGTAAATGTACACGTTATGGTGCATTTGACAAGCGAACTGATTGTAAGATTACTGTACGCATCTAATTTCCTCATCCAAGTGAACCCGTAAACTCGTTTGTCCTGGATAGTAAATGCCTACAAGCACCTGGCTCTTTGTCGGCTCGTTACATGGGGACAAAGAGACCAGAGAAATTCCTCTCCTTTCATGACACCTCCCTGAATAAATCGATATATTGTTACACAATGTCGTTACAGGAACCAGGGGCCAATTGCACGAAATTGTCTTAGCTATCTTCTTCCTGCTAAGTCGCCTAAGCTACTTGGGTCACCCTCCTAGCATAGACGTATCAACGTTTGCGTCTGTGTTGAGAGGTTGGCACAAGATGTGAATACGTCTCAGCAAGAATAAGACAGCTAAGATCCTTTCGTGCAATTGGCCCCCGGTTTACAACACGAAGCAATACGATTAAACACGACTCACTGTTCAGTCCACAGTTAACTGCCTCAGAACAAAGAGTTGCATTGAATCGTGTTGCTTCCGGGCTTCTATGTAACTGGGGCCGCAGGCTCCAATCACATATGGCCCCGGAAGCAACACGATTCAACACGACTCACTGTTCAGTTCACAGTCAACTGCCTCCGAACAAAGAGTCGTGTTGAATCGTGTTCAGTTGGGGCTTCTATGTGACTGGGACATAGCCCCCCCCCCCCCCCCCCGCGCATCCAGGATTTAAATAACAAATGATTTCATGGGCTCATGACTGAGAATAATAGCGTTTGCCTATTACTCTAACATGTCTAAGTCGTGAGGCCACGAATACTTTCTATCGAGAAAATCACGGTTCGCGCCTGTATACAACTTTCATGCATGCTTTAGTGATTGTTCTCCGTCCTGGTGAAGCGTTTTAGGAAGCACATATTTGCCAGCATTTTTGCCATTCTTTAAGACGCGGCATGGATCCTACTTCAAATAAACATGTTATTCCAGATGTAAAATTTCCTTGGTATAGTACAACTTCCATGCATGCTTTAGCTCATAGGCGATTGCTGCATGTTCCCGGCTTCACTATGAGAAGAAGGGACAAAGACCTAGGACAAAGTAAGCAACGTTCATTCAAACATTGACAAAAGCTGGTGGACACATCCTTCTGATTCTGTTGAAAAATGTTGAACAGGATTCGTTTGTAAGAAACGTACATAAATTTAAATATATTAGTAAAAAATGTTTGCCAATTATTTGTATATATGTTGATTCTTTTCATTGAATAAAACACATAATTATAAAAAAAAAAAAAAAAAAAAAAAACGCTCTATCATATTAGACCACATTCGTAATGTATTCCAATCGATTCATGTTTGCCCAAAGACGAAGTATGTATTCAGTTGCCAAAAGAGAATGAGTCAGAATGCAACTTGCATACATTAGTGTTGCTAGGTTGGACAAACATCGGAGCTTGACCAACCTAGCAACAACCACTTAATGCTATCCACATTCCTTCTTTTGAAACACGATTATTTTATATCAGGTGAACAAATATTTAGTCATTGTGCATTTGACAAAGAAGCGTGCATAACATTTGAATACATTACGAATGTGGTCTATTAATACAAGGATCTGATAACAAGTTGCCTTGGAAACTGATACCATCACTACCAGCAATAATTTCCCAGAAAGGGATCTTTGTAGAAACTTAAAGGGGAATTACACCCAGACAATAATGTACTGTCAGTAAATGAAGAAAAATCAGATGAACAAACTGTGAAAATTTGAGCAAAATCGGATAATCCGTTCAATAGTTATGAATTTTCAAAGTTATTATTTCCACTTGTGCTGGGCATCCTTAAATTGGCAACGTATAGCCAATTAGCGTAATCTTTGATGTCATACATGGAGAACTCCTCATGCACTTTGTATATAAATTTATTGAAAATGGATCACTATCATATTTCAAGTGATGAATCAGCACCGTTCTTTCTGGAATGCTTGCAGAATTGATGTGGCTATAATATATGTAACTGAAAAAAAAATGTTGTCTACTTTTCTGGAAAAAGAGGAAAATGTGAAATTCTGTGTACAAAGTGAATGGAGAGTTCTCCATGTTGGCAGCCATTTTGTTCCTGTACGGTGCCAATTTGAGGAGCCCATGAGGGGTTTAAATCAAAACTTTGAAAATTCATAACTTTTGAATGGATAGTCGGATTTTGCTCAAATTTTCACAGTTTGACCACTGTACTTTTCTTCATCAACTGAGCGCACTCAAATGTCTGGGTGAAGTTCCCCTTTAATTGTCCACTTGAGCCAATTCCCCTCACTATGAGCAGAAGGGACAAATGATTTGGACAAAGTAAAACAACTTTATTCGAGCTTTCGCAATAGAAAGTACCCTCGCTAGTTTAGCTTGCGAACGGGGATTGAAACCCCAAAAATATATTGACTTATTTCAGTAAGTGTTATATTTATCGATTTAATGGAATATTTTATCGTACAAGAAAAAACAGCAATAGGAGATGAATCTTCACTTTCTGAGCCAAGATTTTGTCTGCTAGCTATACCCTGGGGGCTACCATTTTTGTTTTTGGGGTACGAGAAAGCTTAGAATTTGAAAAAAAAATATATACCTCACATCACATAGTCATATATTTCAATATCTAAAAACCGGTCGGGAATTATCTTGGCATGGGCGTGACGTTTTTGAGGAGTATAGAGTTCAAGTTTCCTTGTAACAAAACAAATGAAAGAAAGGAATCTGTATATTCGGTTGGCTATTTCAACCAATGTATGTAACTTTCTATAGCGTTATACAATCAGATGAAGACCAGAACAAAATACAATAATCTGCGGTACAGGGTGGCCTTTTAAAGTCATGTATTCGTGTTTATAAAGGGTCAATGGTAAAACGCTACGTTTTCACCTGTATTCAAACAATAGACTACAATACATTGAAGGCTTGATGAACAAAGGAAATTCTGTTATGCCAGTCAAGCCCACTAAAAGTAAATTTCTTTAGTTTAAACAGATAAATCTGAAACAGCATCTTTTTACATCATTTTTTTCTGATTCCAATTTGATTTTTTTTTTCCTATGTTGAAATTAATATGAATTGAATTGTATTCCTTTTATGTGAGAACCGTGATTTTTTTTCTTGTTTATTGTAATTAAAGCAATTAAAGAAGAACAGTTCATAGTTTATTTCTTTGGCGAACTTTTCCAGTCATATGCGTACGGGGGTAGGCGAACGTGGGGCGGGTTCGCACGGGGCATTTTCGCCTACTTCGAAAATTTTCATTCAACATTGGATTATCAAAAAAAAAGGGGATTACCGATTCGGTCGAAATGAGGCTGGTAGTTAGCCACAACTCAAATTGATCAAATAAAGATGTGGGCGCTGTATAGACTTGCAAAGCGAATTGTACAGCAACTTTAGTAAGAAGTGAGCGAACTATATACCCGGTCTCCCCTACTATGTTTTCGCTTTCCAACGCGACCGCTATTATGGACGGCCGAAGTGAATGTTATTTTCTAAACACAATGACTTTCAAAGACCATATAGTACTTCATTGTATTACAAAGCACATTATCTTCCACTTTGGCTGCCCATTGATCTAACGGACGTCTTCATGGTCTTAACCCATAGAGGTATATAGCCTAACCCTTATTCCATTTTATGGTATATTTTAGGGTATATAGCCTAACCCAAACAGTTTTCGCAAGATGTCTGAAACGCGAAAAGCTCGCGCCATGATCTTTTGTGACTTGCTGTTTCAAGTCTCGCGTAACTTTTGAGATCAAATTGGCGATGATCGGGTATGCGGTTTCGGCGCTACGCTCACTTGAAAAATATTCGTCAAGCCGACAACGGTTCAAAAACGTGATTTTATGTACAAAGTCGATGGAAATTGTGTATGCAGTAAAAATTCATAAATCCTGGTATATTTTTCCATCCACTGGCTGAAATGGTTAAGAGGTATACTTTATATGACTTTTATGATGTCACCATCAATTTCCATTGAAAAAAGACAATGGAAATGATAAGGTTGAAAAACAAAGAAATACATAAGAAATCAGTAAAAACAATAGAATACATAAGAAATTGATTTAGATACCAATTTTTTTTTCTTGTCAATATACGAAGAACATTATTATAAGTGTCTCCAAAGAAGATGAGGATGTTTGGAGGTTTATTTAATGATTTATCAATATTTATTATTTTTATTGTTTTTACGCATGAATTAGCATAATTTGAAAAGTGAGTGGATCTTTTCTTTAATGATGACGCATTCTCTCAGTTTGCATCACAGGCTATGAACATACCAATTTTCAGCATGATCGCGCGATCAACGGCCAAGATCAGAAGGGGGCCAAATAAGCCCCGTCATCCCCCCCCCCCCCCCCTCCCCTAATACTCGCAACTGGAAAAACCGAATCCTTATTTTCTTTTTTTAATGAGAACGTTGCGAAGTACTACAGCAGATAAGTGGGGGTCTGGATTTTAAAACCCCGGTCACATAGAGGCTCGGAAACAACACTATTCACCCCGACTCATTGTTCTGAGGCAGTTAACTGTGAATTAACAAAGAGTCGTGTTGAATCGTGTTGCTTCTGGGGTCCTATGTGACCGGGTGCCCCGGAAGCAACACGATTCACCCCGACTCATTGTTTTGAGGAATTAACAAAGGGTCGCGTTGAATCGTGTTGCTTCTGGACCTCTATATGTGACATGGGTCTGACATGAAGATGTCATGACCAGATACATTTCAACAAGTGATTTAATGTAAAAATATTGACTACACTCTGAAAACGCAAATGTTTTTAATTTTTTGTAAATCTTGCATGTCTCCTAGTTTAGAATCATTCATAGCTCATTCAAGCGCCTTGAGCATTCAATCAAAATGGATAATGACGCTCTATAAATATCATGTATTATTATTATCATTAAACATTTAAATGAGTGACAATTCAACATTTTAGCTCAAGAATGTCGTCATGGTAGTAGCGGGTAAACACTTGTCTTCTATTCGATATATTGTGATTGTAATCTTTAAAGTATCCCATGTATTATTATTATTAATAATAAACATTTAGATGAGTGACAATTCAACATTTTAGCTTAAGAATGTAGTCATGGTAGTAGCGGGTAAACACTTGTCTACTGTTCGATATATTGTGATTTGCATCTTTAAAGTGGGTCAAATCAAGGACTTTCGACAATGGACAGTTATCTGTTATGTAATGGGATTGCTAGCGTGTGACTTCCCTTGTCATCTGAATAACATTCTTTTAATATTTTTCAACTTTGATGTCATGATGGTCACCGCCGATCAAGATGTAAGGGGAAACAAGAAGTCTGGTTTCACATATTGAAATTGAACAAATCGTGTGCGCAGAAGGCAATACATCAATTAAATCCTGAAAAACCAATGTGCAGTTCTTATTTACGACAGACTACTTTAGTTCCATGTGTTTTATTTTGGAAAGGGTACATATATATTAATAATAAGGCTGAATAGTGATTACATGACTATCACTTATGATCCAATTTTTGTAGAATTCCTCATACTTTTCCAGAGATGCAAGATACATAGCATGTATTGGTCATAAGTCTCTTGACGTTATTGAGGTCATTATGTGTGTCCGGGATTTTCCGGTTCAGATAAAAGCATATTTTATATCCTAAAATCGTCTGCTTCGCAATTTTGCTGCTCCAAATCTGAAGGATGTTCATTGAAAGTTATAGTCTAAAACAGGACATCAGCAAACAAAAACCAAGACAGTGCAAAATGTTCCTTTGTCAATGAAAATATTGCACATAAGTGCTTTAATTGTTAATCATCTGGATGTTCTCATCAAAATACATGCATAATCAGGCGCCGGTGACTATCATGACATCCAAGGAACAATGGCATTAATCGTCCATCTGAAAAAGGGTCCTTGGTCAAACGAAACTCAAGTAGTGAAAATTATCTTTGACAGATGAATGAAATTTTTCGGCTGTTTATTCTCTAAGTTATATGATGGAATTAAAAGAAAACAGATATTTTAATGACGCTATAGAATTACAGGATACTTGCAGTATACAGATCGCATTTCAATCTGGTTTTGCTTTCATAAAGTATCTATCGTTACTATGATAAAGCTATCAGTTGGTTCTTGTATATGTTTACAGTATAACTTTCACTTCCTACTGAACATACTTTGTAAATCCATCAGTCAATGTCAGTCTATGATGATGATAATGATATATGCAGCTATCAAAACAATTTCTTGCTTTTTCTACGAAATAAATATAACCCAGTGTAATGAGTTATTATTGTTGTCCTTTCAACCTCATTTGATAGAATAAATATAACACGATATAAACTGTTTCCGTAAATTGAAGTCAGACGCCATATGGTCCGTTGAAATGCTATTCAAATCAGAACCGGCTTGTGATTGTTGTGTCCGCACAGTTGAATAGACGGCGTATGGATCTATTATCTATGACCCACTTAATTTTTCGGAAATAGATTATAACGTGTTATAAGCACACAAAGTGGTTATTGTATGTTTACGGTTTAACCTTCATGAATATATTTTGTCAACACACTAATCTATGATGGTGATATGTGCTATCAAAACCAATTGTTGTTGCTTTTTTCTGCAAAATAAATGATACATACAATCCAGTGTGAAAATTACTACTGTTGCCTTTTTAACCTCATTTGCGAGAATAAGTAAATTTATCAACTTTATTGCCATTGCGGTCACTTCTCCGATTTATACTTTGTTCATGAATTAAATACCAAAGGTCAAAAATAATAATAAGGTTCAAGTATAAAACATTTAAGTAATAATAAGAATAGTAATAATAATGATAATAATAATAATAATAATGATAATAATAATGATGACAATAATAATAATAATGATAATAATAATAATATGCAGTTCTTATAAAGTGCTAATTACCATGATTACCTCTGTTGGAAGTCTCCAAGTGATGTACATTTAATGCAGTACTATTACCCTGGCTTAAGCAATAGCAGCTTACGCATTTCATGGAAAATATTTCTACGAGGTACCCATTCACCTCACCTGGATTGAGTGCAGCACAATAATCATGACTGATCTTTGATTATTAATAATAGTAATCTTGATTAATGTATAGATAATAAAAAAAAAATAGTAATCTCTCTTATTTACCCAGGGTATACTTTCGGGTACGAGCTGTTCTTCCAGCGGGCCCTGCATAACATCAAGTTATTATTACCCTCCTCCAAGTTAAATGCCGAGCGCCTGGCAAAGAAGGCGGATGGTCTCATTTGTAAAGTTTTTGGTATGACTCGTTCGGGGATCGAACCCACGACCTCCCGTTCACGCGGCAGACACTTTACCACTGAGCCACACATGTCCGGCTTTATTCCGTGTTATAACTCTTTTCAAGAAGCTTAGATTTGATATGATTTGATTTGATACTTTTATCTAAACACGGTTACAAATAATAGTAATCTGCATACTCTCTCAAAATGAAAGGAGACAAATTATAATTACCATACATCGTTATGTGCATAAATTTATTTTTTTCCTTCAACAACAAAAATAAATCAATGACGTA
>BQKZ01008416.1:13776-27418 GCA_036244855.1 Temnopleurus reevesii | reverse complement strand
TGCAGAGTCTGTAGAAAATAGTATGAACAGATGATTAAATGAAATGTGCAGTAACTGAGCAGTGTTGGTACAAAATGCAGGCTCTTGGTCCCACTTCAGTTCCAATTTCAGTTGATTTCTATATGCTAATCAAAATGAGAATATTTTAGAATGGAATCATGTCACTGTTTTTTATTTATTTATTTTAATTTTTTCCCAATTACAGCGTCATCTTGGCTCAATGTGAAAACTGCTCCGAAGATGGACAGCTCCCTCTCTCAGTGATCATGGGACACAGCATCACAGACATCACTATTCTTGATGATGATATGACCAAACATAAAGCACTCCTTGATGGACTGTTCAGAGATCACACAAAGACTCAAAATCTTTCTCCGGTCGAAATAGCCAGTGAGAAAGAGAAACTGAAAGAATGGCTGAAACTTCATAGAGTGCAGGTGGAAGAATGTGGAGAAAATAATGACTCTCTGAGTATATCCAAAGTACTAGTGATCGAGCCTCCATACAAACCAGAAAACTGCCTTTGCAAGAATGAGATTATCCTTGCACGTGTGCAGGCACTGATCAGGAACATGGCAGATGCAACGTGACATTGACCGGGGAGTTTCATTTATTACTAAGACACAGCAAAGAAGCGGAAAAATACCTCATCCAAAGCAATAGAGATTAAACTTCATGACAGTCAGAGTCAAGCTTGCCAAAGGCAACTGATGAGCACCAAATTCCCCTTTTTTCACCTTGATCTTACGAACTTTTCTTTCGAACAGAGCGTTTAAATCACAACACACACTACAGTTAGTTCTAATTTTCATAAACTGTCTATATAGTTACGTTTTGACGGGTAAGCACATGGAATCATTTCCAAATAATTTCCCTGCAACTATTGAAGTCTGAACTACTACGATGATGTACAAAAGTGACTGTGTATCAAGGTGAAATGTCTGTATTTGTTCACATTTTTTTTCTGTCAAAACAATTTGTAATTTTGTACAATTTATTCGAAAGTGAAGGTTGACTTTGATCAATGTAGCTTCATTAGTTTGGAAAATGTAGAATGAGTTGAGGTCAATTGATTTCTTCATTTTATGGTGTTTAATAGATTTGTGATGAATACAGTGAAGAAATCATAACAAGGTCCTTGAGACTATGAAAATAACCTTTTTATGTGAGGAATCTATTCATATCGGGGTATGGAAAGAAAAAGATGCATAAAACTTGAATCATAAAAATCATAATACATGTATCAGGAAATTTGTTATCTTTGATTTCACGTTATAAGAAGGTTCTACTGTATCTAATCTTCCAACTCTTGTAATTGATCGAAAAACCTACCATAGAATTAATTTCCACTTTTTTTATCAAGGATGTTTTACTTTTTGATGAAGAATTGCAATCCAAACGCCAAGGTTTTCAGCAGTCCCCTCCAGGACCAAGTTGTAAAGTTCGCTGAAGTGAATCTGATCTCCTGATTTCTTTTCCTTTTGCCATGTAGATAGAGGGTTTAACTTTTCTAATAGAAGTNAATATTCATTTCAGGGTATGGAAAGAAAAAGATGCATAAAACTTGAACCATAAAAATCAGAATACATGTATCAGGAAATTTGTTATATTTGACTTCACATTATAAGTAGGTTCCACTGTATCTTGTCTACCAACTCTTGTAATTGCTCGAAAAACCTAGCATAGAATTCATTTGCACTTCTTTGATCAAGGATGTTTTACTTTTTGATGAAGAATTGCAATCCAAACGCCAAGGTTTTCAGCAGTCCCCTCCAGGACCAAGTTGTAAAGTTCATTGAAGTGAATCCGATCTCCTGATTTCTTTTCCTTTTGCCATGTAGATAGATGGTGTACCTTTTCTGATTGACATGTTCATTCTCATGAAACTCCATGTCATCTACTATTGTACAGTACAAGTTGAATTTTCCTCATGACATAGAATTCTACATGAGTCAATTGAACCTCACATAGTCAACTTCAAATGAGTAGGCATACAGTTGTTAAACATACTATATGTTTGTCTTCTTTTAAAATTCAATTCCACTTCTTTAATCAATAATGTTTTACATTTTGATGAAAGGAAATTGAAAAATAAACACAGTACATCAGACTTTATGAAGAGATCATGTACAACTTGCAATCAAGTTAAGTATCTTCATTAAACCAAACTTACAATGTATACCATGGTGAAATTCCTTCAAATTTTTAAAGAACGGGACACCTTCCTATATCACAGGATGGGGTAGATTTCCTTTTGAAAAAGAAATATAGATTTGCTGTTTGCTGTAACGTTTATTTTTGTGGCAAATGGTAAATAAATGATATGTTGAGAAAATAGCAAATGTCATTGTACTTCTCATTCTTTATTAACGGTGAATACAGTCAAACTTGCCTTAGTCCACCTCAAATAATCGCTCAAATCAAAGGTCTTTTCAAGTCCCCTTCTGTTTATATATATTTTTTTTTACCCCTTGTGATTTTCTTTAGTCTCAACTTTGTTTTAAGTGCATCATTGTGCATACCTTTCACAGGTAAACCTCCCCGAGTTAAATCTTTTTGAATAAAATATGCATATCTTTTCAACTTTGAGTTATATGAAGTAAATACAACACCAGTTCGATATGATTTGTTAAAAAAAATCTTTACTTTAGGATTATTCAACTGAGGCAGAGTTCCAATCAAAATCCCCATATTCATGTAAATTGTATGAAAATATCTTTATTAGTTGAAAACGATTTTGGGAATTGTGTACTTTATCCAGGCCCATAGCTAGGGTTAGTGGTGCGGCCCCTACCCCACTTGCCAGAAGAGGTCTGCTTAACCAAAAAAGTTCCATGTATCTTTTTAGAAGTGAAGACCTTTTATCTGCTTGTCAGTGATCGTTGACGATCCAAAAAGGCTTTCCTTTTCTCACGAAAATACTTGTTACAGGCCGGTTATCTGATTAAGAATTTTTAAGAAATTAATCCCTACAAAGTTTCTTCCATTTCAATTCCGTCAAAAATAGTGCAAATTGACAAGTAATAAAAATCCACTGATTATCTCTGTAGAACAAACATCACAGGGTAATTTTTGTTGTCTTAAATTGTACAATGGATTTGGACTGAATTACGATTGCAGTGGAAAATTGGTATAAAGAAATTTGATGACACATTAACAGTCCCAGTTCTTCATAGCTTATTGTTTTGTTACCCTGCTATAACAAGGTATTTTTGATGGTGACAGGCAATTTCTTGATTAGAGAGATTTCATTTAACAGTGAAACCTCATTACATCAGGGTTCTTGGAATCATATAATTAATTACATAATTCAGGAATAGAAAGAGTTTCTTTTCATCCAACTTCATTATAATGAAGTTAAATTGTATCCAAATAGATTGCATCACGAGAAAAGAATACAAATGTGCAATAATTTTTATTCATGCATCCTACTTTATTTTAAGTAGCATAATAAATATATCTTCAAATCAATATTCAATTATCAACTTTACTAATCAGGTAAAGCTGAATTGCACCTTTATGAAGTTCATAAATATCACATCAAGCACTACAGAGTGAGTCAAAAAAAATGTCCTCCAACTTTGATGACGTCCTGTTCAAAACATACAATTATAATCCAAAATTTGATGGTATATCCTGGTAGAGTATTCTTCAAAGAATATTTTGGTACCACTTTTATTGGTATTGTTGCACGCATGACTGCACACGAGACAACTTTGCTAAAGGTATAAAATCTTACTTGCGCCAAGTGGCTGAGTGAAGATGAACACAATGAAAATAACTTGTGTCCCTTGGACAGACATAATCACGTTCAAACACACACGTACATGCACACACACGAAAACACATGCAGAAAATCATCTAATACACACCTACACAGAAACATAAACCATACACATACACACACACACACACACACACACACACACAAACAAACGGGGGCAAAAATCTAAGTGGTAAGACCTTATCGACAATCTTACTACCTATTCAGTTTTCTTTCGTAACCAGAGAAAGTCTCACAAAACCCACTGAGCATAGACACACAAACACATACACACACATACACACAAACATACCCCCAAACCACGCACATACGCACACACGCGTACACACGCACACACCCATACTTGTAAAACAGTACTCTGTAACATCTGTGAATAAGAACATGAAGAACATATCTCTTAAAGCTTATGTGAATTTTTTAAAGATCAAACATTTAAAAATTGTTTCTTTTTCAAGTGCCCGCCACTCTTATTCTTAGCTCAATCATTCACCTGTCTTCTGTTCCTACTGGACGATACACAGTTGTGCATGATGGATCCATGTTGGATGGAGCATTCCCTCCATCTTCCCAAGGCTCAAAAGCATCTTCCTCCATACCCTGTTGTAGCTCGATCTGATATGTCTGCAGATGGATTGGTGAATACCGGAGACTTCCCCACAAGAAATAATTTTGGCCAGAGACTTTTGCGACGAAACACAAAATTATGTTTATTTCTTGATTTGTGTGTATGAATTGTGCGCGTATGTGGGCGTCTTTGTGTGCAGTTTGTGGGTCTGTTTGTTTGTGGTTTACTTTGAGTGTGTGTGTGTGTGTGTGTGTGTGTGTGTGTGCGTGTGTGTGCGTGTGTGTGTGTGTGTGTGTGTGTGTGCAAGTGTGTGTGTGTGTGTGTGTGTGTGTGTGTGTGTGTGTGTGTGTGTGTGTGTGTGCAATTGCAAAATGCTTGTTTGAGCTTGCCATTATCTGTCCAAGTGCCGCACGACCAAAGGCTGTTTTTTGTCTTCACCCAGCCACTTGGCGCAAGTGACATTTTGTTCCTCAAGAACAATCGTCTCTTGTTCAGTCATGCATGCAATAATGTACATAAAAATGGTACCAAATTTTTCTTTGGAAAGTACTCTTTCAGGACATACCATCAAGTTCTGGATAATAATTTTAGATTCCGAACAGGACAGCTTCAAAGTTGGAGGACATTTTTTTTGACTCACCCTGTATAACAAATATTACATGCATTGAAATGCATTAGGCACATTGGTACATTAAAGTTACTGTTCTTGGACGATCAATATTGACAATATTGCCAATACATTGGATACATATAATTTTTCAAAATGAAAGTATATGACAATTTGATCTAATGGTTTGTTGCTCAAACATTGGCAAGTAAATATGTGTAGTCCATATTTCAATCACACACGCAAATTTACTACTTGAGATGTTGTGATAGAAGTTGCAGGCAATTTTAACTAGATGAATTGTCAACTGTGTACAGTAATAATTAGGCCTTTTGCCGTTTTCATATAAAGAAAGTATGATAATAACAAACAGTTCATTCTTACATGTTCTTTAAATTATTCACAGGTCTCAATAACCTTTGAGCTTGGACCTATTACCTTCGATCCTCTGAACATAAATTTTTATTACAGTCAACCTTGCCAAAGTTGACATTGCACTAGTCTAATTATCATCTAAGTCAAAGGCCTTTTCAAGACCCTTTTTCATGTACATTGTATTCTGTTATTTAAAATCTTGCTCCCTGTCTTCCACACAGTCAATGGTTCTGCCCCTCGACACAATATTGATTTGATACATGCATACACTCCTCCTAGGAGTCTTCGCTCATCCAACTCAGGCTCCCTTGTAATACCAAGATCATCAAAATCATGGGGAGATCGTTCTTTTTCTCATGCTGGCCCAACCCTCTGGAATACGCTCCCACCAATCATCAGAAATTGCACTTCTGCCGATAAATTTAAACAATACCTCAAGACTGAATACCTTTTCAATGCCTCTTACTCATAACTCCGACTCAAGCAGCACTCTTTCTAACTCTCCACCTTTAACCTTTTCTCCAACTTTCCTCTACTATTCTCTACTGCGCCTTGAGCATCCAGCAGGATGGATTCGGTGCATTATAAATCGCATCTATTATTATTATTATTATTATTATATTTTTACCCCTCATAATTTAATTTTTCATTACATTTATGTCAATGCTATTTCTTAATTCCCAACTGATTCGAATTAGGAAAGGTTGACTGGAGTTCATCTTTAAATGCTTATAAACGGTTTGGAAAAGATCCATGAAACAATTGTTTGGTCTCGTGATCTTCGACCTCCAGGATATAATTCATTCATCCTCTCATGTGTATACATATATAAGCGGCGTTTTTATGAAGAAAAACAATATTTCTACAGTAATATTAACAAGCTATTGTGGGTGAATTTTTCTCAATTTTGTTTCCCATTTGAAGCCAAGAACCCTTAAATCTGATTAGCTCATCCTAACATGCTTCTACACATATGATCTAAGTAAAGATTCTGAAGTTATATCTGTCGAGAATTTCAGACTGACAAACAACTTGAAAATATAATGACTCCAGCACCATCTTATGGTGGCAGAGACAAAAGAATGGTCAACATTGGTTTTGATATTTGGCTCCTGCCAAGGAAAAAAACTTGGGTTGTCCTCCATCGACTGACCCACTGAAAATGATCTAACCTGAATTTTTTTTAAATCAACTTTTCATTGAAAGTAAATTGAATGAAATAAATCTTGGTTGAATTATATATCTATGTGAAATGAACTTGAAAGTCATTTAAGTCATTTTTATTCTACTCTAAGTCTTAATTTCAACATGCAATGGCTTCCAAAGATAAACAAAATGAATTAAAAAAAATTCTGACTGACTGACAGACACAATTTTTCTCAAAAGGCTTTCTTGGGCAACCAAACAATTTTTTACAGTACTCAAGGTTGCAACTTTCCCTGGGCCGTGTTTCATAAAGCTGTTCATAGAGATCCGCACGACTCTACATTCTCTCGTGCTACCTCAGCGACACNAAAGGCTATTTCTTAATTCCCAACTGATTCGAATTAGGAAAGGTTGACTGGAGTTCATCTTTAAATGCTTATAAACGGTTGGAAAAAAATCTGTGAAATAACTTTTGGGTCTTGTGATCTTTGACTTCCAGGATATAATTTGTTCATCCTCTCATGTGTATACATATATATAAGCAGAGTTTTTATGAAGAAAAACAATATTTCTACAGTAATCATATTAATAAGCTATTTTGGGTGAATTTTTCTCAATTTTGTTTCCCCTTTGAACCCATAAATCTGATTAGCTCATCCTCAGATGTTTCTACACATATGACCCAAGTAAAGGTTCTGAAGTTATCGCTGTCATTGATTTCAGACTGACGACAAACAATTTGAAAAGGGAATGCCTCCAGCACCATCTTATGGTGGCAGAGACAAAAAAGGTCAATATTGGTGTTGATGTTTGAATCCCGATACAGTGTAAGGCCCCTGAATGAAAATTTGGGTAGTAAGTCCTCCATTGACTGACCTCTGAAAATGACCTAATCATTTTCTTAAATCAACTTTTCATTGAAATTAAATTGAATGAATTATATCTCGGTCGAATCATATATTTATGTAAAATTAAACTTGAAAAGTCATTTTAAGTCATTTTCAGAGGTTTTTAGGCTTTTGATTCTACTCTAAGTCTTATTTCTTCATGCAATGGGTTCCAAAGATAAACAAAATGAATTTAAAAAAAATTCTGACTGACTGACTGACAGACACAATTTTTCTCAAAAGGCTTTCTTGGGCAACCCAATTTTTTTTTTACAGTACTCAAGGTTGCAACTTTCCCTGGGCCGTGTTTCATAAAGCTGTTCATAGAGATCCGCACGACTCTACATTCTCTCGTGCTACCTCAGCGACACAGGTTGAGTGTGCGGCAAGAAAGGGTCACCATTTGTGTGCAGAGTTTTGCATATCTTTATGACCAGCTATATGAAACAATCCAGGAGCACCATTTAGATGATAAATGTAAATTTTAAGATATGCTGCATGTATATTCTTTTACTCTTCTCTTTTTTTATAATATTTCTATATAGCAAGCTACAAAAATATATCATAGATCTCTATCTTTGTAAATCTATTAATTACACATATAATACCAATTAAGTAGATGGACCAATATGTGTACTTCGAATTTTGCTACATGTAGCTGTTCATTTGATCTGAATACATATAGATCACATCAATTAGAGTCAATGCACTAGCATTAATAAAATATCTACTAAAGATTTGGCTTAACAGTAAAAACCACAAGACTTGGCAAATGACTAAAGCCCACTGCACACTATACGATCCCATTACAATTCAATTTCTGAATATATATCTGAGATATGTTCAGAAGCATTTGAACATATAGGAAATTTTTGATTGATGTTATGAATATTCAGATCAATAGAAAAATCAAGAAAATTGCATAGTGCAAGCTTTCTCATCTGAAGGAACCCCAAACTGGCTCTCAACCAAATGGAAATCTTGGCATGTCAAGCAGTCCTCTGACCATCTATAAATTGAAACTACTTTGGACCTTTTGAAACTGCTTTGGACCATGACCGAGGCGTCGTGGCGTGCGCCTGAAATCAAGCTGTTCGGGACAGTCATAGACTTGGGTTAGTTCCTGCCTGTGGGTTCGAAGCCTGGTCACATATGTCTTTCGGATGGAGACGTTAAGATGGCGATCCTCTTTCTCTCTTCTTCTTCTTCTTCTTCTGGCGTAAATATTCAAATTTGAATGATACACGCCTTTAACCTACATCCTTTCCTTTCCTTTTCCTTTTACAAAGCTGACAACTGATCAAAATCATATGTTTAATATTGAATTGAGTGTTAAAAACAAGTAAAAAGAGTTTATTTGTCAAAACGCCCATATTAAATTGCTAGATAAGTGCCATTTATTTCCCAATTGGGAATTCTATCACAAATATAGTGTGTGATGGGCATCATATACATGGTACGATAGGAGGGAAATGTATCAATCTGATTCCAAAGAGGCATCCTGCTGATACATAAAAGACTCACAGATAACTGTGTCAAAAGATTTTGATTATCATAAGATGTCTGCTCTTCTGTGCCAGAGATCACAATGTTCACTGCATAGTGTTGAGCTGTACAATGTCTGCTTTATGCTTTTGTTCACTGTGTACTTATGAGTTGAACAATGTCTGCTTTATGCTGATGTTCCATGTGTACTGATGAGTTTTCTGATGTCTGCTTCATCCTAATGTTCACTGTGTACTGATGAGTTGTACAATAGCTGCGATGATACGGCTCCCTCTTGGACAGGTACCTAGATCCATGTCTGGTTGCTGGATCTTATCCGCTAAGAGCTGGTCTAACTCTCTTCGTAGCTCTCTCATCAACTCGCCAACCTGATAGACAATGCAAAATAAGCACTATATAAATGTATAAAATTATAACATTTTTCATATCACATGATAATTTTCATAGTTTTTTGGGCCATGCTTCCACTGCTTTATCAATACAAACATGTGTAAGAATCTATATCGGAACATATTCAAGTTGCATCATGCAGAGCTATTATTCTTATATAAATGTTTAAAAATCCTATAATTAAACCATAAGAATCTTATATTCAGGAGAAACATACCTTTCTTAATAGCTTCTCTGCACGTTTTGACACAATATCTCACAGACTGATTATCCTTGTTTGTCCTATAAATGTCCTATTTTTTATGTAAATTACAACTACATTGGATAAAATTCTACTTGTTGTATGCTCTGTTTGTGTTATGCAATCCAAAAATTATTAATATAAATAAAATATATAAGTGATCATCAGCATTGCTCTTCTTGTAATTAATTACATTTATCTTAACAAGACTACTATAATCATGAGAAATTAGTCTCCCAAAAAGAAAGGGAAAAGGGAAGGGGGGAAAGAAATGACAAATTTCTGGGCCTCCTCACGTGGCTCCATTATTACCAACTCAAACATGATGAACAGTATTCTGATTTCACAATAAAGAGTGGGGAGTTCACAGAGAGACAAAGAATGTAAAATACATTTTTCTAAAGCATCTTGATTCTCTATTTTTATCTCACAAAATGGTAACTGATAAGATTAAATTAAACAAATGATTTAAGGTATATGATGAGAGAATAATCATGATAATAATACTAATGGTGGCTAATAAGTCCAACTTTTAGTGCTTATGCTGCTTTAACCCTATTTCAACTGGACTTTTTCAGACCAAGTTTATACTGGGGGGGGGGGGGCAATTTGACCCCCCCCCCCCTTTAGATCTCGCCCATGGATCGCACACCGCCGCAAAATTTTGCAAGCGCATAGTGTAGAGTGTAAACTACATGACTGTATATTTAGATTTTCTGAAAATTTATGATTTCTATATTTAAATAATAAATTATGCAAATTTATGCATGAAATCGTATTATCTGCTCTATTTTACTCATTGAAGCTCCTAGAAAGCTCATTTTTAATATAAATATTCTCTATATTATTCCTCACAATACTACTTGGAAAACAATTTGGTGCGAAAAGTTATTTCTTATGTTTTTTTTTTTTATTGTTTTATGAATTTCTTGTGTATTTCTTTGTTTTTTTGACCTTCTGTTTTCTATTGTTTTCTAATGAAATTTATTGCAGAACACTTTTGAAGCGCAATTATGCTAAGATAAATTAATGACAACCCATATAATTGAAAATAACTACATCTTTATGAATTCGGACTGAAATCACAAATGACATTAACTTTGAACACAAAATCACGTTTTGAGCGATTTTCGGGCTGACATGCATGTACAAAAATGGGCGCGGTGACGTAACCATATGCCTAATTTTCGCGAAAATGGTCTTAAAAGTTGCGCAAGACTAAAAAGTAAAAAGTCAGCGAGTCTCGCGGTGACAAAATTTTGTGCGGCGGAGCGATCAGAAATTTTGTGGAGGGGGGGGGGGGGTCAAATTGGAATAGGGTTAAAACACGAAGATCAGGCCTTTATAATTACCTCAATTGATCTGACCCTGAACTGTATCCAGCCGTTGTCAAGAGAAATGATGAATTCTCCAGCCTTGAGATCAATGTTGAGCTCACATCCACCAAACAGAAGTAAGGGATACACAGACACCATGCTACAGTCACGGATATACACCTAGTCAGAAAAAGAATGGGAAATAAAATTTTGTTTGTTGGTCTTCAAATCATTGATACTCTAGAACATTTTAAGCATAATTTTAGATAAACAATATTGAAATTCAAAACAAAATCAAGAATTTTTCATAAAGATTTAGAAGACACAGAGTTAACATTCCTCAGTCGAATAATTGCTGAAGTCAAGAGTATCATGAAGCACTTGATATTCTATTGCTTTTACCACTCAGAAGTCAAATTTTCTCAAAGACAAAACTATTTTGTCTCATGACATACAATTTAGACAAGATTTACTGTTCATCTGAATGAAGAGAACTTGTACCATCCCCTTTTTAGAAGATGGGAGAAGAAAACATGAGAGCATGTTTAAATTGTGCCCATCTGGTAAAAAAAGAAAAAGCATTTGTATATAATCTGGAAGAGCTTAAAAGTGACCCACCTTTGACGTTTTGACTTTCTCCAGGAAGACAAGGTATGGGCTCTCAAAGTATCTCACTTGGAAGTTGACAGACTTTGGATGGACGCTCACCTGCAATGTAAAAAAACACAATAATGTTAATGAGAAATTTATTATCTCAACAAATTTGTCTGGAATATATTCAAATATTTGTTTTTTGCTTTGGTTACACATCTATACCACCTAAAGCCATTCATGCCCTCTCCCCACAAATGAAAGAAACGATATAAGTATTGTAAAATTCTATTCTAATATTTTTATTCTTTAATTCAGCTGATTCAAGTAACCCTACCATTTATGAATTCACAAACAAACTTGCTCATAAGGAGTTACATGTATCTTAAAAAAAAATAAATGAAGAAGACAATAAAAGTCTGATGTCAATTCTGCAGCAGTGTGTCGGGATATATTTTAAAGCGACTATAAATCCAAGATACTTCTCAGAAGACATCATAAATACTTACATATCCATCATCTTTTGTCTTAAATTTGAGTTCCTGTGCTTTAGGGTTCATAGGGACAGCTCCTGCGCTGGACTGAGTGTACTTGGCTTCAGGGGTTAGGACCTGTACCACGTTAGGATAGAGGGCAGCACACAGAACTGCTACAACTAGTCTGTCATTGCCAGCATTCACATTGACCTGTGGTAAAATGAAGAACATTGGTGGAAAGGGTGTGAAATTTAGAGACAAAACCGTTTCTAAATTGTTGTTTTTCATTTAACTTTTACTAGGAATTACAACATCTTTTTTCTCTAGAGGGGTTTCAGGAAACAACCCTAGAAAATTTGATTTTTCTTATATTATTGTGTTTAAAAAGGGGATAATTATGACTATCTGACTAATGGGGTTTTGTTCAAAATCAACTGCAACTTTGCACATTGTAACGCACATTTTCATACGCACGCTGTATGCACATTTAACAATACGTGCATGTAACAATGATTTTGATTGGCACGTTCCGATCAACTTGCAATCAATTGCAAGTTTTGAACAACACCCCCTAATACGAATTATATTGATCTGATATGTATTTTTTAACAAATAATTGATGTGGAGGATAATTCCAATGATAAACATACACACCATCCAATTCAAAACTTATTCACCAAACATGTTACAATGCGTGCTAAAGCGAGATTCTCTGTGAAGTAGCATAATTCACCTAATCCAAGAATTTGTGTCCTTGAGTTCTTATATGACATATTTCATCATATAATTCGAAGATAAAAACCATAAATTATTGACAGATGTTGTTTATCTTACCTGAGGGTCACATGACTTGATGATCATGTCTCCATAACCATTAGCTCTCCTATCCATCTGTCGTCCAGATAGACTCACATTGATAAAACCTATGCTGCTTAGTAGCTCAGCAAACTGATGCTTCATACTCGCTATCATCTATGATATTAAGAGAAAATGGGAAATTCTTAGTGTAAGTACAAGGAAAATAGACATCCAGATCTTAATGATGGTAAAATAATGAAAAATTTAGAAGCCATTACTATTCTCAGCAAAAGGCATAACTAAATATAGGCATTTCCATCAGTTTTCGATGCATATTAATACAGCTACGGAAAAATCATTGACATCGCAGATCTGAGGAAGAAAGTATGATGATACATGTTTCTGCCCTTACCAAATGATACATGTACAAATCACCTTATAAAAACAACAACAACAATAACAACAAAATAATGAAATAAACATACATGCATCTCTTATATCTGACACATGGACTTGTGATTTTTGGACAGGCAATATAGGTTCATATTTTGGGTGTGTTTTGTGACTTTACCTGTAATGTTTTGACAGATAGAAAATTCTCATGGCAGAATCTGTAGCTAAAGTAGTTGCTCCTGTCCACAGCTGTTGTCCAACCCTGAAAAATAAAGATGAAAATAATTGATGAGGGGCGATCAGTTCTTATTCTCCATGAATGCAACTCTTTCAATCCAAAGATGACAATATTGAAAAAGTGAATGGAGAAGAACCGTAGTCAATACAAAGTTACCAAGAAGGATATAAATGATACCAATTTGTTATTATTCATTTTCTTTCTTTTTTTTTGGGGGGGGGGGGAGGGTGGAGGCCTTGCTTATATCTTATTCAGAAAAGGTTTAGCATACAATAACATTGACTGAATTTTCCTATGCGATTAACTATCTAAAAAAAAACAAAAAAAAA
>BQKZ01008413.1:17594-30649 GCA_036244855.1 Temnopleurus reevesii | reverse complement strand
CCCCCTCTCTCTTCCTCTCTCTTCCGTTCTAAAGTTCACTTTGTTTTAATCTTTCTTTCCATTTTCCCCCCTTTTTTTCGTTCGTCTCTTTATGATAATTATGTTCTTCGTTTCTCCTTCTGTCTTTTGTCTCAATCCTCTTAGATATCTTATCTCTCTTTTCTACTCTTTATCTCTCCCCTCTTCTCATTTTCTTTCTTTCCACCTTCTAAACCACACTTTACGCATTTATTCGAGGACCTTTTTTTCGATGTGAAGACCATTATCATTTACAATCGAGATAATATCATTTTGTTTCCGAATCAGATCATTGAAACATTGATAATTTCACTTTTGAAAATGTAAAAATTGAGTGCGTTAAGTTTAGTCGGAGAATGTATTCTGAAACTTACAACAACACGATAGAATATTGAAATACACTTAGAGAAGTAAATGGACTTGGATTCACAATTATCTGCAATAATATTTACGTTTGAAATTTAAATGGAAATTCAAAATCAAATATTTGCCTTGCTCCTACCTGTCACTTTCGTTGCTTCATCACTTAATTCGAAGGAGACAAATCGTTGAACTCGTCAAATGTCGTCAAGCTTAATCCAAGATAAAGAGATTTTCACTCGTCACAAAACAGCTGTCAGCCTGAAGACGAGTTTTCTTGAAGCACCCCCTTAAGTCAGGCCCCAAAAGAAGATTTTATGTCCATCCTGCTTCGCGATAACAAGCAATCGTTCCCTGAGTTGTGTATTCACATCGGCTGCAGCTACGTTTTAGATCGACGCGGTTTAATGCCTGCACGGAAAATTTCTCCCCTACTGTGAATTATAAATCCTATCATAAAAAAAATACACCCACAGTGCTCAGATCTTGTATATCAGAACTCATACATATTCCACAGGTTTATAATTCAACGGTATTATGCGACACGGCGGGCAACTTTGGTGGGTAATAATAGCGTTGGCATTGCGCTCACGATTCAAGCATCTATTTGCATTGCAGACTATGGCTTGTAATTTGTGATGAAATGGGTGAGCGGGAAAAGAGAGAATCGTATATTTGGATGACCGCGCATCGCTTCATGGCGCGCGTTGGTCTATGAATGATGATGGTTGGTTTCCCCTGCATTTTGTGGTTNCTTGTAATTTGTGATGAAATGGGTGAGCGGGAAAAGAGAGAATCGTATATTTGGATGACCGCGCATCGCTTCATGGCGCGCGTTGGTCTATGAATGATGATGGTTGGTTTCCCCTGCATTTTGTGGTTGCAGAAAGATTCCGTTTATTTTTGGACAAATCAATATCTATTTCACCGCTGCAAAAAAAGCTAGTTGTACAACTATTACAACTACAACAACAACAACAACTACTACTACTACTACTACTACTACTACTACTACTACTACTACTACTACTACTACCAATACTACTACTACTACTACTACTACTACTACTACTACTACTACTACTACTTCTACGACTGCTACTACTACCAACACTGCTACTTCTATTACTATTTATTCTCGTACAACAAAACAACAACAACAACTTCTACTACGATTACTAACTTCTATGACATTCTTCTACTATTACTACTTATTCTTGTACAATAAAACAACAACAACAATAACAACTACTACTAACTTCTACGACATAAAATGACAATAAGATGGATGTGAAGAAGAAGAAGATGGAGAAAAAAGAGGGGAAGAAGAAGAATAAGAAGACGACGACTAAGAGGAGGAGGAGGAGGAGGAGGAGGAGGAGGAAGAGGTCTAGGGGGAGAAGAATGCTAGGAGGAAAGAGGTGGAGGGGAGAAGAGGAAAGGTTGGAAGAAGATGAGAAAAAGAAGATGATGAAGAAGATCGTGGGGATGTGGTGATTATGGTGATGATGATAGAGAAAAACAAGCGGAAAGATGATGATGATGATGATGATGATGATGATGATGATGATGATGATGATGATGATGATGATGATGAGGATGATGATGATGGTGATGATGATGAGGATGATTATAATGATGATAATGATGATGATGATGATGATGGTGATGGTAATGGTGATCGTACCAATAAAATGATGAGGATGATGATGATTTTAATAAAGATGATGATCATAAAACAAAACAAGAAATATTCACATCCATCCTTTTGACCATGCATCGCTCCATGACGCGTGATATTTTACTGATGATTTCTGGTTTTCCTCCCCCTTCAATTGATTTCACTCCGTTTCAGTACCATCGTCTGATCAATTATCAGTATTCTTGAATGGACGTTTGGCCGAATTCTCAAGTTTAAAGGCAAGTAAACAATAATGAATGAAATCTGACGGAATGAAATTCTGCTTTGACGTAAAATATATAGAGTAAATATACAGTTGCTGATTATCGATCAAATTTGGTTTCCATGGTTACATACCAAGAATACAATCATTTTCTCTCGGATGACCGTGGACGGACATAATAAAGTCCGAAGATTTTTACCGTTCTCGTCCTTTTTTTCTCGGAATTCAAAGTGATTGACTCGCATGCTCGGTATAGAAAATGCACTTATATTTTACACACATGATTTTATCAGATATGACAGCATGAGTATGATATTAACCATGATAGTAACAGTAACAGCAACAATAACAGAAAATTACAAATGTTCATCAAAAAATAGCCGTATTACAAAATTGCAGTCTCTCCTCACACAGTGAGTTTAAACTAAAAAGAGAGAAAATAAAATATAGATAACAGTAGTTTTTTTTTCCGGTTTTCCGTTGCAAAACTAGATCTTTTTCTATTTTGATTTGCATGGATACAATATAAACCGTTTTAAACTGTGTAATAATAGTCGCATGAATAAAATCACACATAAAACTATCATGACAAATGCTCTTTACAAGTTTACAGCAGAGCTCTGTCTCTTTTTTAACATGCAATTAGAAAAACACTCTGCTACAAGATTTGCTCTAACTTTAAATACATCTTTAGCAATGGACTTCCCGTTTCTTCTCACGATTTTCTCTATTATCCATAATGAAAAGCAGTATCTTCTTAGTAACCATGATACTGCAAACATTACGATGTTCATATTCAATATCATTCCAAACTTACGACCATTTTTAAAAGAACGCCAGTGCCGAATTTAACTGGTTCCATTTATATTCTGAATATAGTTACATTTGTATTTCGATGTTTATTTCATTTCAATATTATAGTGTACGATCAATGTGATTCATCTCTGATGTTAATCTCAAACTTTTTGGGGCTGCACAATGCCGAAGCGGAAAGAGGAAACTATAAAAAGGTTGCTTATAGAAAATTTATAAAGCACAGGCAACATTAGAAAATTGCTATAGAAAAACAAAAACAAGCAATGTATTTGTTTAAAGCCTATGTATAGTTTTGGTAAAGATTAAAGAAATGTGAATTTTGGGGATATATACCATGACATATAGTTTCTATACACATTTCAAGATCATAGCATATTTTTTTACGAGCGAATTCTTTTGAAAATTTGAATTTGACCGTTAAATCGTATTTAGCGCCCTCTCTTGGTTATAACAATNAGATAAGACAAAAGTTAGGACACCGAGATAAGACACCTTCCAGAATAGCAAATTAAAGATAAGATAATATTTTGAGATAAGACACCTACCAGAATACCGCCCCCGGAAGCAACACGATTCACCCCGACAAAACTTGTTGGGGCTGCACAATGCCGAAGCAGAAAGAAGAAACTATAAAATAAAATAAAAATAAAAAAAATAACAAAAAAATAAAAAAAAAAAAGTTGCTTTAGGAACTTTATATATTACAGGCAACGCCAGAAAATTGTTAGAGAACAACACTAGAAAGGAATCTGTTTGTTTAAATATTCAATTATATTTATTTTTTTATCTCAGTAAGGTAACTTCATCAGTGATTCGAACGCTGCTGTCCCTGGAGGCCAAACATAACAAAAATAAACAATTACATTTTTGACATTTCAATTGAATAGAAACTAATAATAAAGCAACACATCATGATGGACAGACAGTGATCAAATCAATATGTCGCCGAGAGAAGTTTGAAAATAAAGAAACAAAAGGTAAGGTTTTGATGTGATTGGGAAGGTTATTCCATAGATATGTTGATTAATTAGAATAAGAAACATTGCTTTCCATTTGAATGATTCCAATCGTCATGATCGTGTTAAATAAAAATATCATGGTGTTAAAAACAATACATTTTATCCGGTGACTTTCCCTATTTTCCATGATGCAAAAGCAGTGTCTCCTTTGGCAATGAGAACTCAAGACACTGTAAAAATTACGATGTTCGATTTTAATCCATTGACTACTGAATTCTGTAATTCCCATATATTTTGTGCACGGATCACCAGATTCCAGTTGTCAATGTTTTAATACTATTAAAAAAAGAACAAATGTGCTGATTTTAACTGATTAAATTTGGGTTATTCTGAATATACATTTATATTTCGGTATTTAAAGACCGAACACTTTATTTCATTTCAGTGTCAGTTTACGTTCAACGTGGTTCATTGCTGGTGCTTTTTTTTAACCTTCTGGGGTTGCACGATGAAGCAAGAAGAAACTAAAAAGAAACTAAAAGAAACTAAAAGAAATGGTTATTTATAGGAAGTTTATATTTTACAGGCAACGTCAGAAAATTGTAATAGAACAACACTAGAAAGTAATTTATTTGTTTAATTATTAAATCATATTTTTTTTTCAGTAAGGTAACTTCATCAGTGATTCAAACGCTGCTGTCCCAGGAGGCCAAATATAGCAAAAATAGACAATTACATTTTTAGCATTTTCAATTGAATAGAAAATAATGATAAAGCAACACATTATCATGGACAGACAGTGATCAAATCAATATGTCGCCGAGAGAAGTTTGAAAATAAAGAAACAAAAGGTAAGGGTCTGATGTGATTGGGAAGGTTATTCCATAGACAGTGATAGATATTGAAATTTTGAAATTGAATTATATTCATCACTTCAATAAAAAGAAACAAAAAACGATATGTTGATTAATCAAAATAAGAAACTTTGATTTCACATTATGAATTATTCCCATGGTTTTTAATTGGAATATCCTGGTGTTTGAAATAAAACATTTTATCCAGTGTCAGTGTTAGACTGAAATTAATGTAATTCCTTATCGGTGCTGTTTGTGTGCTTTTGTGTGGCTCAGTAGTAGAGCGTCTGCCCCATGAATGGAAGGTCGTGGGTTCCATCCCCGGCCGAGTCATACCAAAGACTTATACAAATGAGACCATCTGCCTTCTTTCCAGGCGCTCGGCATTTATGAAAGGAGAAGGATAATAATAACTTTATGTTATGCAGGGCCCGCTGAAAGAGCAGCTAGTTTACAGCTGAATGTGGCTACCCTGGGTAGATAAGACATTACTAATATTATTATTATTATTATATAAACACCGTGTAATGATAACTCAACACCCTGTGTTTTTTAAGGTATACATGCAAGACGCATCGATGATTAGCTAACATCCTCGTTTTGCAAAGGCTTTCCCCCTTCTTTTCCAGATGCGACACCGGTGTCTCATATCTAATTGAGACAATAAGTCCCATTAATCAATATCGCTTCAATATTACGAACATCTTGTTTTAGACCACTTCAAGGCATCATGACTGACGGTAACACCGTACAGGCTCATAGCAGGGGCAGATCCAGGATTTTTTTAAAAGGGGAGGGGGGCGTGGCACGACTGAGGCGTCGTGGCGTGCGCCTGAAATCAAGCTGTTCGGGACAGTCATAGACTTGGGTTTGTTCCTGCCTGTGGGTTCGAAGCCTGGTCGCATACCGTCTTTCGGATGGAGACGTTAAGATGGCGATCCTCTTTCTCTCTTCTTCTTCTGGCGTAAATAGTCAGAATTGAATGATACACGCCTCTAAACTACATCCTTTCCTTTCCTTTTTTTTCCTTGTGTCGATTTGTTCCGAAAAAAAATGACAACTAAGTATTCTTAAATGCGATTTCCTGGCATCTAAGACCACATTTAAAAATATATATATATACATATAAAGTGAGTGAGTGAGTGATATACCGCCTAATTCCCTCTCGTTTTTCCATATTGCTTTCATTTTTCATTTTTGGCCGAAAAATAAGGAGAGCGTGCGCCGGAACGCCCCCACCCCTATACGGTTAACCACCTGATAAACATCGGGGCCCCGTAACATAAAAGTTTACAATTAATCGCTAATTTGAAAGAGTATTCCTGATTGGTCACTGGCCAGTGTATTGAACAAAATGCGCATGCAACGAAGAGCTTGATTGGTCATTTTTTAGCCGTTTCATGTCCCTTCTACTTTTATCCGGTGATTAGTCGGCGTTTAGCCAGATAACACCAGGCATTCCAGGGGAATGCTAGTCTGATACGGCACTGGGTAAAATGTTATTGTCCTGAACCATTGTCTGATACGGCTAGGGGAAAAACGTCGGGTACGTACCAGGCTGTTCACCGTAGAAGTATAAAGCCCCGGTCACATAGGACCCCGGAAGCAATACGATTCACCCCGAATCTTTGTTAAGTCACAGTTAACTGCCTCGGAACAACGAGTCGGGGTGAATCGTGTTGCTTCCGGGGTCCTATGTGACCAGGGCTTAAACGGGATACATTTTTAGGCGCTATGAGCGCCGTCCACTTTTCACACTTTGAAACTTCTTACATCAGTTGTTTTGTGACGTTGTTTTTTTGATAATATTCATACTTGTATTTGTTTTGTGTAAGTATATTCAAGATCAAGAACTTCCGGAGGTAAATTATCACAATTAAAGGAAGAAGAAAGAAGGAACTTATTTTTTGAAAGTGCACAAACAAAAATTGGCCGTTGTGGCGTGCGCCTGAAATCAAGCTGACAGGGACAGTAACGGCCGGGCACACCAAACACGGCACGGCATCACGGCACGGTTTTTACGCGATGTCTCCCCTGTGATTGGCCAATTGGCCAATGACAACCAAGATACTGCGTATAAATCGTGCCATTACGCCGTGCCGCGTTTGGTGTGCTGGGGCCTTAACACTGCCTTGGGTTGGTTCCTACGCTCCGGGTTCGCACCCTGGTGGTGTCTTTCAGATGATGACGTTAAAGATTGCCCCTCTCTCCCTCTTCTTTTCTTGTAGTAATTATTCATATCTGAATGATACAAGCGACCGGGGCTTGAACCAGTAGCGCAGGAACCAACCCAAGTCAAGTTGTTACTGTCCCAAACAGCTTGATTTCAGGCGCCTGCCACAAAGCCCAGCTTTCCGTGCACTTTTTATTGTCCAAAGTTTTCTTTTTTTTCTTCTTCTTTCTTAATTGTGATAGTTGAAAAGATATATCTCCGGAAATGTTTTAGTATTATTGAATATATTGATACAAAACATATATGAATATCATTTTAATGGTCGGTCCTTCTTTCCCTCTTCTTCTCCTGGATTAAATATTCAAATCTGAATGATACATCCCAATCCCCAATAGACCGGTTTACTTATATATTCAAACTAATGCGCTTTTCTTGCCACTGAACGTAGAACGTTCGAAAACAATAAGACTACAATACTTGGAATCCAGTTTGCATACATTACTTGTTGCTATGTCGGGCAAGCCTCGGGCAAGCTTTATGGTTGTCAAGAACAACGTTTGTGTTAAAGGTATGAATAAAATGTGCATCTATTTGTACACCCGCCTATTATTCTCTGAGCTCATCACACACTGCATGTATACAATATTCCAAACCCGAAGACATCATTTCAAAACGGCTTGAGTAACCTTATTCAGCCTAATGTAATCACACACATTGTCCCTTGACAAGACAACGCAGCATCGCTTATTAGTAGGGACGATAGATCAATTACAAGTGGTTGCCATGGGAACCATTATCATGCGCGGGAAAGATTAACTCCATCGCATCGTAACTGTTGCTTTTTGATCAAATTATGAAGCAAACAATAGCGTTGTTTTGTCCACCGGGTCTCTTACCATCATCACCTGTACTTAGGGGAGGTCGATTGATGCAGTGGGAATAATTATGGTGGATAAAATCACGATTGATGTTATCTTTTGCGCAATCAGCGTTACAATCTCAGTAATATTGCAAATATGACCTGTCCTTTTGCGAATGCTAGCTCATGACCATGACGAGTTGGTAAATGTAGGCTGTGTTTGCGTTATGCAAAGTTGGTGATCCTTTCCGAAACTGACTTGCACATACTTGTGGCCAACACCCAATATTTGTCTGTCTGTATTTCCTTTATTTAAAAAAGAAATCTCAAAATGATCCTTATTTGTGTAAGGATAGATACACCTTAAGCCAGGGTACACCATTAGCACTGATCATAATATTCATCCTTTCAGCATGAGAAAGGCGTTGTTCTAATTTGATTCAAAAAGCAACAGACAGACAGTTGATATCATATGGAGCTATAATGGTTTCCATGACAACCGTCTCAATAGAATGGACTCTGTTGGTTAGATTTGTAATACTTTTTTGTTTCAAATAACACCATTGCAACGAATTTTTCAATCAGCCTACTAATTGCAATGTGTTGTATTAACACTTTCTGTTGTATTAACACTTTTCACATGTTGCACGTTATAAACACCAAATTGGTGTTGGCAGTAAATGGCTGAGGGAGTGGATGAAAACTTCTCAGACCTCCTGTTAAGCTCATTTTGAAAAGATCACCTAACACATATCGACGAGAGGACTTATCTCACAAAGAGTAATTTTGACAAATGTCATACTCAATATTTTCTGCCCATTAAATCTATTGAATATTGAAAATATACGTTGTTTAATTAAGCTGATATTTAGGACTTCTAGCACTCTATACACATTGCATGGTGTAATCAACACGAACTTTAAGTGTGTTCATTATTATTATTAGGCACATTGAGAAGTGTTAGAAAAATAATAACACTGGTGGTATGTCTCCAACATTGTTCTTTTTTATACTTCTGTGCTTAATCACTGATATTATTTTGACACTTTGCTCATGTTGAAAAATATAGACAAAGAATCAGTGTTAAAGTCACACCCTGGCTATGATTAACAAATTATTATTTCCGGGAAAGTCATGTTTGAGTTCGGTGTACTGGTCATCCACACTTGAAAGGTTTTGAAGGGCTCTTCACTTTTGGCGTAGCTAACAACTCGCTTCAAGTCAAGTAGCACTTGTAATAGGCGGGTTTACTAATAGATGCTAATTTTATGCATACCTCTGACACAAAGGTTGTTCTTGACAACCCGAAAGCTTGCCCGAGGCGTGCCCGACATAGTAACAAGTAATATATGCAAACTGGATTCCAAGTATTGTAGTCTTATTGTTATCAACCGGCCTATGGAATACCGCGTAACTACGTTAAACGCACATAAATTTGAATATATAAGTAAACCCGCCTATTCAATCACCTCATACTTTTCGAAAATCAGTGGCTTGTAANGGGAAAGATTAACTCCATCGCATCGTAACTGTTGCTTTTTGATCAAATTATGAAGCAAACAATAGCGTTGTTTTGTCCACCGGGTCTCTTGCCATCATCACCTGTACTTAGGGGAGGTCGATTGATGCAGTGGGAATAATTATGGTGGATAAAATCACGATTGTTTTTATCTTTTGCGCATATCAGCGTTACAATCTCGGTAATATTGCGAATATGACCTCTCACTTTGTGACTGCTAGCTCATGACCATGAAGGGTTGGTAAATGTAGTGTCTGCAGTTTGGAAAGACGGTGATCCTTCACGAAACTGATTTACATAACAGTGACCAATACCCAATGTGTGTATGTCTGTATTTTCTTCGGTGGAAGATCTCGAAACGACCCTTATTGATGTGGTGTTATAGATACACTGCAGTTCAGACTATAATAAACACCGATTATAAGCTTTATCCGTTCATATACGGAAAAGGCATCGTTTTAATTTGATCAAAAAGCAACAGATTCGATCAGATGAAGGTATCTTTTCTCAGGGCCTGATAATGGTTCTTATGGTGACCTTCTAAATAGAATCGACTCTTAGATAAAAGATTACTTTGATTTTTTTTTTAAACAATGTATTTTATATCTGTCAAACAGTTTCTTTTCCTTTATCCATCTCGTTTTATCCTTGAATTGTTTGTTTTCTTCAAATGATAATATGTATTAATTTATTTTCTTTATTCTTCTTTAAAGAGATAATTTTGTTTCATTTTGTTTCACTTTGTTTGTTGTAAAGGCGATCTCAACTCAAGCTGTGCTTTTAGGGTACTCGCCTCCTTTAATTTTTTTTCACTTGTTATGTTATGTTATTTTGTATTGATTGTGTATATGAAAAAGGAAATAAATTCAAATTCAATTCAAAATTTAATTCAATTTCAGTTCAATTCAATGTAAAGAATCTCAGTCTTTCAATTAGCCTAATGATTGGAAGATGTTTAGCAGTTATATTTTTCAGCTGATCCACATGATTAACATGATCGGCGTTGGCAGTAAATCGTTGAGTTAGTGGATGATAACTTTTCAGACCTAGCGGTCAGCATATTCTGAAACGATCATGTAACAATATCGACGAGGGGATGATTTGTCTTACAAACAGTAATTCTGAAAATGTGATATTCAATATTTCTGCCTAGTACATCTATTGAATATTGAAAATATATGTTGTTTAATTAAGCCAATATGTAGGGCTTAATGCACTCATTACACACTGCACGGTGTCCCTTAACTTGCCAAGTGCGTGTATACACGCAATCGTAATAACACCCTTTGTGTACACTATTGTGTATATCGTACATATTAACTCTGGAGCTATTGTATTGTTCTTACATCTTGCTTAGGTATTAGCAGGCTATTTTTTCATACGATAAGCAGAAAACAATTTATAAAGGTGAAAAGGATCAAAGAATTTTAAAAACCGCTCCAAGGAGCCGCACAAAATAAACTCGGCACAGGGAGTGGAGTGCACAGAGCAGCTTGAGGGTTAATATAATTAGGCACATCGAGAAGTGTTAGAAAAAATAATAACATTGGTGGTAGGTCTCCAACGTTGATACATTTTTTTAAAAATATACTTCTGTGCTTAATCACTGATATCGTTCTAACACTTTGCTCGTGTTGCAAAATATAAACAAAGAATCAGTGTTAAAGTCATAACCTGGCTATGATAAACAAATAATTAACACGATATAAACTATTTTCGAAAAATAAAGTCGAACACCATTTCAATGGTTCTGTGTAATGCCATTCAAATCGTAACCGGCTTGTCATTGTTGTGTCCGCACAGTTCAATTCACGGCGAACGGATCTATTCTCCTTCGACCGACTTTATTTGTCGAAAATAGTTTATATCGTGTTAATTATTTTCCGGAAAGTCATGTTTGAGTTCGGTGTACTGGTCACCCACACTTGAAAGGCTTTGAAAGGCTCTTCAGTTTTGGTGTAGCTAAAGCCCCGGTCACATAGGATCCCGGACGTAACACGACTAACTACGACTCAATACGACTTTTTGTTAATCCACAGTTAACTGCCTCAGAACAAAGAGTCGTGTTGAAATTGTGTTGCTTCCGGGGCCCTATGTGACCAGGGCTTAACAGCCCGCTCCAAGTCAAGTAGCACTGGTAATTCAATCACCTCATACTCTTAGAAAATCAGTGGCTTGTAAAACTTCTAGAACACATTTGCTACAATATGACAATTACTTTACTTACATTACGCTATGTTTTTTATCCCAACAGATTTGAATTAGCCAAGCCTGACTGTAGTTAGTTTCTTCTTCTTCTTCGTCTTCTTCTTCTTCTTCTTCAGATTACATCTGCCTCCTTCGGGGTTGAGGATTCTTGCAGACGGAAGTATGTATGACATACTGCCTCTGGGATAGTTGAAACTACTGAATCTGAGTGTTTTTCTCCTTTAATTCACCTTCAATTTCTCATATGTGACATTGACTTTTGAACACAGACATTGAAAATAAAATAATGTTTGAAATATTTTATAACAATACAATGCATGCATCCCATTTGTATGTGCTGGTAACACAGATTACACATTGTTAATTTTATTCTAAAGTATATTATGCAATTGATGACTTTGGGCCACACATTGGTAACTTTGTATCATGGATTGGTGGTTTCACACTAAAGGCATTTAGACGGAATGTGGCTAGAATTACATGGCCATTGTATTGTTACAGACTCATCTGATTTGGGCAATGTAGTGAATAGATCACTTTCGTAATGTATTCAAATTTATTCATGTTTGCCCCAAGACAAACTATTAAGTCAGCTGTCAGAAAAATAATGACAATACAATACTCAGAATGCCACCTGCATACATTAACGTTGGTAGGTTGGACAAACATTGTAGCTTGACCAACCTAGCAACAACCATAATATGCTTTCCACATTCCTTCCATTGAAATATGATTATTCTATATCAGCTGAACAAATATTTTGTCATTGTGCGTTGTGCATAAAATTTAAATACATTACGAAAGTGTCTTATTGAACTAAATAGTGTTGGTCATTCTTGCACGTAAGCATGGTAAGGGAGAGCAGATGAGAATAGAATTTCCTCCACTGTAGAAAGTCTGTACAATATCTCAAAAAAGACAACACACACGCATACATTCCAGAAACTGCTCTAAGTAAAACTCCAGCCAGGGGTTTGGTGATATTGCTATAAAGATCTGGAAGCGGAACTACAGTCTCTCCCGCATTTACTGTCACATATATCATAACCTCTTTTCTTGTAATTAGTACAATATAGGTTTACCAAGAGTTTTCAATTGGGCTTTCTAGTTTTTCCTTCACCCTTTTTCAATTATTGCATTCCTACTTTGTTTGACCCCCACTCCTCCATCTGGGGCTTGTAACATAAAAGATGCAATTAACCTTGGAAAACATGTACCATAAAGATACAATTAATTTTCAATATATCGTATCTCCTTTATGTTACAGGCCCCTGGTCATCTTTCTTTTGTGAAAGAATTGGAGCTCCTTCATTCATCTTTCTTTCCCCTCGTTTAGCTTTTCTCTACAATTTATGTATATGCTTGTGTTCACTTCAATCCTCACT
>BQKZ01008413.1:0-12956 GCA_036244855.1 Temnopleurus reevesii | reverse complement strand
GTTCTTTGAAGTGTGGTAAATTTGGGGATTAACCTTTGACAGGCCAATGGCCTTTGTTAATCCCCCACATCCTCCACACTTCACTTTTTTTTCATAATTCTATTTTGTCTTGTATTATTTTTGTGCTTTTAATTTGTTATTTTATGTGTTTTTAAAGAGATGTGAATAAAATTGAATTGAAATTGAATTGAATATACTTCATGTATATTTTGTGAAATTCTATGAATTTTCTTCACCAAAACTCCTCTGAATATTTATAAATACTTAGCTATATTAAACAGTAAGGAAAATATCCAACGTAAGGAAAAATGCCATGAATAAATAAGATGCAGCACAACTACGATATTTCCAAACAAAATAATATAGTAAAACACCTAACTTAGTATATAAAATGGCTGAAAATATAGTTATATTCTTAAATGTCTGCACAAACAAGATTACAAAGAGACCTGGGAAATCACAACCAATTTAATGCGCCCATAAATGTACAATGATCTACATGTAAGTTAAAAGTGTTTTACATTGGGCAATTCACAGTCATTCAATTTAATGGTTCATATGTTCAAATTTCTTTAATAATAATAATAATAATAATGATATTTTTATATAGCGCAAAATACGTAGTGGGGTTCAACAGAATTTGGCTTAAATCAAACTAAATCATGATTCAAATGCATAAACATCAGGTGATGCCTCACCCCCTTCCTGTCCGAATGTTCCGTAAGTACACCTAAATCGCAGTGCACAGTGGCATGGAAATGATAAATACCTTTGCTGAAGTAAGTTGAATAATAAAACAATGAAATATAACTTGAAAACATAAAACATACTCTGATAAGAAAATATACAACCAACACTGCACATGTGTATAAAATAAATAGAAGACATGTCAAAAACAAATAGAAATTGTTAACAGATGACTGCACAAAGCAAATGCGGAGTGGGGGGAAGGAGTGAAAGGGGAGGGGGGATGATGATCCTTATTGGAGGCATATTAAGAGCCATAATCCTGGTCCTGCTCACTTTTACATGATCAAACAATTTCTTGCATATCACAGATAAGTGAGGACTATTTTGTAATATGAAACAAAATGTCTATCCTTTACTGGTACAGACATTGACCACAAAAAATATCCATCCCCCTCCCCCAAGTTTACAAATCATTGACTTGTATACGGACAATCTACAGGTTTGAGGAGATGGGAGAATCACACACAAACATGAAATGATGTGACACAATACAAATAAATTAAACATAACTTCCGTCTTCCAAATCAATGCACAAAATATACAGTGGAAACTCGCTATACAGAGACCCAACATAATGAGCAAACTGGCAGACTTCTAGAGCAAATTGACTTCAGACATTGCAGTCCTTTGAACCGGTACTGTATCGTTTTAGGCCTTACATTTGTATATTAATTTCATGCTATTGCAAAAGAGTCTTACAGTGTCTAGGGGGGTGTTGCTCAAAATCAATTGCAAATCAAGTGCAACTTTGCAAATTGTAACGCGTATTTTCTTTCGCGCGTGGTGTGCGCATTTAACAAGACGCGCATGATACAATGATTTTGATTGGCGCGTACCGATCAACCGCAACTTAGGATCAATTGCAACCTTTGAGCAACACCCCCTAGGACTTATATTTTAATTTGTTTTCCCTGTATTGTGCAAAAGTCAGATCTATGTGACTATTAAATCATATAGGTACATGCATATATAAATAAAAAATAAGCACAAATTTGTAAGCACTAGGTATCAGAACTGAGAAATATTCAACTGAAGCACAAACCACCTCATAAATTACCATCAAGATTTATAATCCGGAATTGTCTTTAGCACTCCACTGATCCAACATATATCCTATTGTATTTATTGCTTACTTAATATTGTTCAAGGTCAAATTTTAGTTAGAATATTTAATATATTTACAATCATATTTAAGCTCACTATTCCTACGCATGTATCACTGAGTAAACATTGCCTAATGAACATGTATTCTCACTATTCAATAAAATTATTCATAAAAATACACTAGTTTAAAACATTTATGCATCCTTATATTCAATAACTTCTTATCTCTTAGATTATGACACGTTTGCTTTTCTCACACATGTAACTATTAATTTCAGCATATACATGTATGTTACATAAATAAACTTCTCTTACTTATGAAGAATTTGCAGCTTTACGAATATAAGTTTCTTGCTATAATCGAAGGGTGAAAGCGAATGCAGCATACACACACACAGTGAGCAGAACAAACAAAAAAATGAACAAAATTAACAACTCACATTCAAGCTTTATAGCTCTAGAAAACAAAAATTATTTTCTTCTTATTTTGCAAAACAAATCTTTTTAGCTGAGCTACTGTCTTCGATGGCTTGTGGAAGGGAATTCCAAGTAGATGGCCCAGCGTGCATGAACATTCGTCCCCCCGACTTAGTTTTGACTTTAGGGACAACTAAGAGACTTGAGTTTTGGGAACGTAAGTTTCGAGAAGGGATGTACTGCTGTCTCAGAAAAAAATTATACTGAGGAGCGGAGCCATGTATACAATGATATATACGAAGGAGAATTTTGAAGATAATGCGCTGTTCGACAGGCAACCAATGTAGTGACTTGAGGACAGGAGTGATGTGATCGTGCGTACGGGAGAAGGATACTACCCACACAGCTGCATTTTGTAGTTTTTGCAACCTAGCAATGGGGAGATGAGGAAGACCAAACATAAGAGCAATTAGAGCAAAACTGCACCAGGGCACCGTTTATGTGTTAAAGGGGAACTAAACCCAGACATTAAATTGCTCTCATTAAATGAAGACAAATAAGATGAACAAACTGTGAAAATTTGAGCAAAATCGGACAATCCATTCAAAAGTTATGAATTTTCAAAGTTTTTATTTACACCCCTCATGGGCTCCTTAAATTGGCAAACGTACAGACACAAAATGACTGCCAACATGGAGAACTCTCCATTCACTTTGAACACAAAATTTCCCATTTTCCTCTTTTTCCGAATAAGTAGACAAAATTTTGTTTTTCTGGTTAAATATATCATAGCCACATCAATTCTGCAAGCATTCCAAAAAGAACGGTGTTGATTCCTCATTTGAAATATGATAATGATCCATTTTCAATACACTTAAAAACAAAGATTATGCTAATTGGCCATACGTTGCCAATTTAAGGATGCCCAACACAGGTGGAAATAATAACTTTTAAAATTCATAACTTTTGAATGGATTACCCAATTTTGCTCAAATTTTCACATTTTGTTCATCTGATTTTTCTTCACTTACTGACAATACATTATTGTCTGGGTGTAATTCCCCTCTAAAGCCTTTATGAAAGCTTGAATGGGAGTTTCATTTTGTCGTTTTCTTTTGTTTATTTAGCTCACACTGATAATATTGACATACAATATATGAAAGCATGTTAAGGGACGAGGAGGACAAGATGTGTATCTAGAGATGTGTGAACAACAACATAATCATTGATAAAAAACACTTCATAAACAAATTCAAACTCATTTTCAAGAATACAAATCTTTATTCTTTCCTTTCTTCTAGCTTGTATAGTTTCTACCTATGATAAATGCTACTTCACGGCTTGAGCATTACTGGTATTTGTATAGCATTAAAACATAAAACAATAAAATATAAGAAGTTTACAGGCATATGCACCACAAAACTATAATGGAAGTGGGGTTAATTTCAAGCTTCATAATCTATAATAAAATCTAAAATAAAATTCTAGCTGAAAAATATTATGAACCCATTGTTGGCTTGTGTCTTTCTCAAAACTGATATCTTCAGTTTCAAGATGTGTTTCCGATTACTCTGGAATACATGATGAAGAAATCTCCCTGTCTTTTTTTCCTTGACTTTCAGTCTGATCCTTGCATAAAATTAGGTCTCCAAATACGATAAAAGTTTACTAATTTCTCTCCAAACGTCAACATTTGCTCCAGAACGAATTGTTGACTTGAAAGGTTGGTCCGGGTAATGTTGACTAGAATTATTCCTTGTAAATTTGTTATTTTGACTATCTATGAATAATACATTTTGTGCTGGTCTTGCTTTGTCACGATGAATTAATCTCCCTTGTTGAATAGAGCGAGGATATCAGCCAAAGCCTTCTCTATGTTGTCTCCGAAGCGGATAGCATTCTGCAAGGAAGAAATGGAAATAATCATGCCGAATGATTATTATAGATTGTATAGTCATTATTCTACTTATTAATATACAGTAAGTCATCATGTAATCAAAACTACACAAATTGCACAAAATTTCCACTCTGCATGATCCAAATTCCCACGAGTCCAACCCCTGGCAAAATCTTGGGAATAAAACTCATCCAAAATCATAGACATTTCTGTATGCTATAATGTTGGCTTAAACAGTATATCAGGGTGGACTTGTGCAACTATCGTCTCAAAAATTTAAAACTTCAGGCAATAGCACACATAAAATTATGCTATCTTGCATGATGTCATGAAATAACTTCATTGTAACAGATCGAAAATCATTATCGAGTCGTTTGACCAATGACCTGAGTCCATGGCATTGCAAATTACCAACATGCTAAAGTTCCCAACTTAATAATATGTGATCTAATCCCACGACCTGGTACTACGGTGGCAAGTGAAATCACATTTCTTGAGGATTTTACAACTTCTGGTCATGTTGTGTGCAGTGTCCTAAATCTAAGATGTATTTTATTTGGGGAAATTTGAAGAATTAATTCCAATATTACAAGGTAAAATCATTATAAATATATATAAATATGAATGTTCAGAGCTTGTTAGATAGATGTGTAGGGACAGTAAAAAATGTAGCTTTATTCCCCGAATGAGGTTGAGGGAAATAACCACTAATGTCTACAAGTCATTTTGAGTTCATCCTTACAATTAACAGTTTCGAACAGCCCAGATTTGCAGTACACATACTGTACCAATATATGTGGTGCCAAATTAACAACAACTAGAGAGTTGATTTAATGATTCAGATTGTCTCAAACCAAAAGATGGAATAACCGTATCAAACCCTCACCGATCCCCCTGATCTATTCTCTTTTCCCTTGCCACCCCTGCCTGTTGATGTCTTCCCCTAAGAGCAAAATGGAAGGAAAATCAGAGTACTTATCAACCCATTGAATACCGAATTCTGTGAGATGTTGTGCAGAAACTACCTGGTTCCAGTTGTCAATGAGTTAAGAGGCAAATATTGACAACTTTTTAATCATTATGAAATTGTGATATTATGGAAATTTTGGAATGTATCATTCAAATTCACAGTCAACTTGTTTACACAATCTTGACAGGAAGTTATTACAAATGAGGAAGATGTTCCATTTAACAAAAAATAGAATCAGGTTCTTGTGTACTTAGGTACTTTTCTCCCTGGGATTCTATTTGTGTGAATTTTTGTGTGAATTTGTTTTTCAATTTTGATCTAAAACTATCCATGTATTGACAGAGTGACAGTAGCCGAAGGGTAGCTATGCATGAATATAAATGGGTCCCAAAAATGGCAAAATTTCAAAGCCTGTAATATTAAATTTCAATGAAATGAATGAATGAAAGAAAGTGCAAATACTTCGAGTCGAATCTCTCTTGAGGCCCAAAATATCTTATCGACTTGAACAAAAATTGACTCAAAGGAGGTAAATAACACAGGTTTTGTTTGATTTATTACAAAAAAAAATCACATCAAATAATGAAATTATTTTTAACAGTAGTGTAAGAAAGAAAACACAAACTTTTAATGAGAACATATTTCAAAACATGTTTCAAATAAGAACAGTTTGTTCTGAAACATGTTCTCATTACAAATTGTGTTTTCATTATTATTCTATAATTCAAATTTTTATTGTTTCATTCTTTTGGAAGTGTAAAATTATTCTAAATAAGGTTGATTGAGGTAGGATTGAATGTATGGTAGTGATTTTCTAGTGAAAAAATAGAAAACAAATTGATTGTGTTTCTTACCGTGTTGCCAGAGCTATTCTTGCATGATATATGGAAGAAGATGAGATTTTCTCCTGCGATGATATACGAGACACCATAGCCATCGTCAGCGACTGGTCCGAAACCGCCTCCTGCTGAGAGGCATTCTGGGTTCTTCTGGACGTTGACTTTTCCCGTCTGTGAGGGCGGTGTTTGACTGGTTGACAGGCGCCATGGCTCACTCAAGACCTAACAAGAGAGAGAGAGAGAGAGACAGAAAGAGAGAGAGAGAGAGAAAGAGAGAAAGGTTTGACTTATGATATATTTTACAACTGGGAGCAACTTTAGCATCACCATCTGATGACCATAACCAATTCAAACAGGAAATAATCTGTATACTACCCATCCAGATCAAAATTACAAATGCTTACCACAGTGTAAGTCGTGTCAACCACGTTGAATTTTGAATTGAATTGAATTAAACATTTATTTCCTTTTTCATAGACATAATCAATACAAAATAACATGACAAAGTGATAGAATCAAAGGAGGCGATTACCCTGGAAGCATAGCTTGTGTTGGGATCGCCTTAACAACAAAGAAAGTTGTGTTGTTCTATAGAATTTCAAATATATCTTTGTGCATTCAGATATAATATGCATGAACATATAACTAGTTTTTTCACAAGAAACTTTGGCAGGCAAGTTGCGCAATGAATCTCGATAACATGTCAATTAATTTACAAGTATCTATCCTGAAAGTATTGAATTTATTATCTAATTAATACACAAAATATTTGAGTACAAAAAACAATTTCTAGTACTTAGGTAAGTTATCAACTTGATTAAGTTTTGCAAAAGTTTTCTTACCTTTTTGAGGAAAGGCGAGTCTAAGTTGAGGTATTTGGAGACAACGTAGAGGCAGAAGAGATGTCGATCGACTCCCTTGCCGCACATAGCATCTCTGTAGCATTCAACATGCTTGTTAGCTGCGACCTGGAACTTAGCCATCTTCTCCTCTTTCTGCGAAATAAAATAGATAAGGGTCAAGTTAAAATTATACCATGAAACCATAGATTCATGGTATTTGTTGGTAACAAATTTCAACACTTCCAATGTATCATTGAATGCTATCAGTTTGTAAGATTATCCAGAACGTGCTGTTTTCCTACAACCAGCTTTTGGAGGATGTTTCTGCAATTTTCATTCATATTCTTTTCCTTTTTTTTAAATCTCAAAATTGGATTTTCATTTTCTTTGTACAATGTGAAATTCTCATACTTGTCTATTCATATGTCNTAATTAATACACAAAATATTTGAGTACAAAAAACAATTTCTAGTACTTAGGTAAGTTATCAACTTGATTAAGTTTTGCAAAAGTTTTCTTACCTTTTTGAGGAAAGGCGAGTCTAGATTGAGGTACTTGGAGACAACGTAGAGACAGAACAGATGTCGATCGACTCCCTTGCCGCACATAGCATCTCGGTAGCATTCGACATGCTTGTTGGCTGCGACCTGGAACTTTGCCATCTTTTCCTCTTTCTGTAGAATAAAATAGATCAATGCAAAGTTCATAGTCATATTACTGGAATGACATTATAATGATAATAGTACTAACCATATAATATAGACATTCATTTACAGGCTTTTATTGGGAGAGATATTATTGGAACAAAAACTGCTAATATCAAACTTTGTGACTAGCACAACCATTTTATGTCAAGTAAATAATTTAGTTTTTCTTTGTATGCTTCTCATTTGGTCGCACAATGGAGTTAATATTGCATGTTAGTGAATTTTTGCACTTTCTTTTTGTCACATTTCATGTTTCATTTTTATCAATAAACCAATGAAAGTTAAATGGCATTTGATCAGAGCTTATAGAATTATACCACATGAAAATGCATTTTCACTCCTCTTAATTCTCTAGTGCAACCACTGCCATCTCCACCCTCCTTCCCATCACATATGGTACATGTATCATACTCTCTTCTTCCTCTTCCTTCACCACCTCCTCCTCTTGTTCCTTTTCTTGTCCTCTCTTTCCTTTCCTCTTCCATTCTATTCCTCCGCCTCCTCCCCTCTTCAGCTCCTCCACTTCTCCTCTTTTTCTCCATTTCCTTTTCCTCTTTTCTTTCCTTTCCTCTTTCTCTCTCCTTTTCAGCCTCTCCCCTTCATCCTCCTTTTTCTCTTTTCCATTCTCCTCTTTTCTTTTCTTTTGTCTTTCATTTTTTTCCTCCTCCTCTTTTCCTCCTCTTTTCTTTCCTCTTCTTCTTCTCCTCCACCTCCTCTCTTCTTCCGCCTCTCCCCTTCACCCTCCTCCTTAACATTTCTCCTCTTTTCTTTCTTCTCCTCGTTAATTCTATTTATCCTCTCTCCTCCTTCACATCCTCCTCTTTTTCCTTATCCTTTCTCCTCTTTTCTATTACTTCTTTAATACTATTCCACCTCATTTCCTCTTCATCCTCCTCTTTTCCATTTCCTAGGCTTTAGTCTCTTTTTCTTGGTCTTTCATTCTATTCATCCTCCTCCTCCTCCTCTCATCTTCCTCATCACAAGTATGTTGAAACAGTAATCAACTTACGGTGCTATTGGGGTCCTGCATCGTGCGCACAAAGTCACATGATTCGACCGAGCATGACCTTACGGTCTCGGTTCTACCCTCTCTGTAAAGACGTGTCATCGATGATTCGTAAGTCAGACAAAATCGGCTGGCATCCTGGAACGATAAAGTTTTTTAAAAAGAAAGGAAACACAGTAAGGATACATTTCGGAACACAAGACTAAGCTTTTCTCTTGGCCTGGATAGACAAAAGATGCTTCACACAACAGAAAAAAAGAAGATGGCAAGCATGCTTACATAAATCCAATCCGAGATGATACAGAAATTCTCCATATTTCATTAGATTACAAAGAATCGGACTATTAAAGGTACAAGTGCTATATTGCCAATTATATGGTGACTTTACAACTCCTTTCATTTAATGTATTTTACTGGACTAAATTGGATTTAATACAAATTCATCCCATAATGAGCTAGTAGCTTGAATGAAGGCTTCTGGGCAGATAAAACACAGTTTTTCATGGCAACTTCACAAAACACTTTATAAATATAAAACTAGCTTGAACTGGATTAAACTACATCAAACTAGATGAAACAGGAAAATCACTCACCCTGTAATAAGCTAGTTGCATGGCAAGTTGAATGAAACCGTCTGGGCTGACTCTGCATTTCTTCATTGCTCCTTTGCCAAACTTGTTGTGAACTCGGACGTGAATCTGAACATCCTCAACTAACTTCCTCGCGACCTGGTAGCTTGTCTCGATGATGTCCTCAAGCTGATAAAGAGAGGGAAAAAAATTGTTAAAAAAATTCTGATTCAACTTCTTCAAATACAAAATACTACATGACGTAAAACTAAGAAAAAAAGATGGCTTTGGGGAGATTTGAGCATTCTGTTTGATTCTATATTTGGCTATCCATCCAGAAAATATATCCTAAACCCACTTTTGCAACATGAAGTTTGTTGCACATCTCATGTCTCTTCGTAGATGATACCAGAAATTCTTTTCACTCCTCATCCCATCTAACACACAGACCTACCCAGGGAATAATTTTACCTTTCACATTTGATTAGCAGCTTTAGGTATTGAGGAAATTATTTTCAATACTTTACTGTGCCGTTATATGTGAAAAAATTGCCACACAAAACATACTTTGCTGGATTCTCCCTTGGTGTTTCCCTCCAGTATAATATCATCCCCACCCTTTTTGCACTAAGTGGATCAACCCATCTAACACACAAGCTTACCTCTTGTGGAACCTCCCATTCCAGTCTCTGGGGTGGTTTGAGTACTCTAGAAGATTTTCCTTTTTAGTGTCCCTCCAGTACATTCCCACATCCCTATAATACTCAATGGATCAACCCATCAAACACACTAGCCTACCTCTTGTGGAACCTCCCATTCCAGTCTCTGGGGTGGTTTGAGTACTCTACAAGACTTTCCTTTTCAGTAGATTTTCCTCCAGTAGCGTTCCCACATCCCTATATTACTCAATGGACCAACCCATCTAACACATAAACCTACCTCTTGTGAAACCTCCCATTCCAGTCTCTGGGGTGGTTTCAGCACTCTGCTAGATTGTCCCTTTTTTTGTGTCCCTCCGGTATTTATCACTCCCTTACCCCTATATTACACAATGGACCAACCTATCAACACATAGCCCTACCTCTTGTGGAACTTCCCATTCCAATCTCTGGGGTGGTTTCAGCACTCTGCTAGATTCTCCCTTTGTGTGTCCCTCCGGTGTGTATCCCATAACAAGCATATCTGTTACAACAGCATCCTCGAATGTGTGGCTGTAGATTGGGGCATCGGCACTGCAAAAAAACAAAATGACATCCGTAGTATTTATCAAAGTCTGGAACAGATGCAATCATAAAACTTTTCAATATGTAAATCATGACCAGAAAGGGAAACGAGAATTATCACGATAGGCAGTTTGAAATCCACTTTGAAGTAAGAGTGTTGATTTATAAAAGACATACATGTATTATGAAGACTAAGTGGCAAACATATTGTACGTAGTTGCTATAAGCAGCCTCATGTCCACTTCCTACAATCTTAAAGTTTGGTCAAGATGTATGACTATCCATCAAACACAAACTTGGAAAAACTACATCTGTGGACAGCCACTATCTGTCTATAGTGACCACCTATATTGGTTCCCTTTAGATCAAAATGTGTGCAAAAAACCTGTCTATAGAGGTTACCTGTCTACACCTGTCGCTCTCCCCAGCACAACATGCTTCACGCACAAAATGAACGCTTACTCACACACCGCAGACAATACCACCGATCGCTCCGCCCATTCCGGGCCGACGCTTCCCCATGTGAAAGCACTTAGCACACCGTAGGAATAATGGCTAATTGGCGTGTTCGACGTAAAATACCCCAGAATACGTGCAACAATCTTTTCCTCATTTCGTACACAGTTATATTTATGCGTGTCAATACATCAGCTCGTTTCACATCACTTTCTTCATCCCGACCATTACGAGTCTATACCTTTAAAGTTGAACATTTAACAGATTTTAAAAGAATATCTTTAGAAAATACATTCAGTCAAAACTTACAGTGAATGTTCAGCGTTGACACCCATATGTCCGTTCTTGAAGACGATCAGATTGAAGCACTTGTCAAACCAACGGTTGTAGCAGTTACCATGGAGAAGTGATGCTGCGTACTTGTCCAACTTTCCATCACCCTGATCCTGTTAAGGTCAATCATTGGGTCAAGGGTCAAATGTCAAATATACATAATTCATACAGCATATAATCATTAGGGCAGCCCCTACATTATCAGTGTCTTTGTTCCGAGGCAGTTAACTGTAAATCAACAAAGAGTCGGGGTGAATCGTGTTGCTTCCGGGGTCCTATGTGACCGGGGCTTAAGCCAAATCTGTCAAAAAGTGATTTCTTCAAGCACATAATTTTGGGTAGTTTCATTATACAGTGCAATCCAGATTTATTTTGATACAGGTATTACTATAAAAGATCATAACAAAATATAATCTCGCTGTGATCCAATTGTCCCGAGACTTACAGTGATAATATGTTCATGTAAGCAGGAATTCTAACTTTTGTTGCACTTTCTTACTCTTTTGTTCACTTTAAATTGCAATCTAGTTAAGTTTGGCTTCTCAATTTCTTTTTAATGAATCAATATTTTATGCTAATCTGACGCGGCATGATCATTTCTTCCTTTTTAAAAGATAAAACCATTGTCATATGATTCTCAAAATACAGGGAAATCTTTATCGATTTTCTCAAATTTTACGGACAACTTTCATTATACCACAGAATGTATACAACACAACTGAGCACAGATAATTTCACTGATAATTAACATGGGACTAATTATTTTCTACCACATAATCACAAAGACAACAATGCACTAGTTTCTAACGTTGAGATATCAAAGTTTTGAATGCAAAAACAGTAAAGCCTCTCTATCTTAGGGGATGTTGCAAGAAAATCGGGATCAATCAGAAGTTGCACTTGATCAACTGGGTTGTCTTTCAAAGGGCTCTTCGTAGATCTACGCGCAACTCTATGGGTGACTGGTGAACCCTTTTCCCACACATTATGGTGTTTTTGCTTTCAGTCAACTTTGATGAGGGGCACATCAACCGGAAGTACTATGTCATAGTTTTGTGCGTCTACTCATTGTTACGTGTGCAACTAGCTGTGACCTAACAATGCGCAGATGCGCAAAACTTTGACTTATTACTTCCGGTTGATGTGACCTTCTTCGCAGTTGACTAAAATAAAAATAAAAACTCCATAATAATTACTACTGTCGCTGAATGGCACCTAAGAAAGGTTCACCAGTCTTTCAGAGAGTCGTGTGTACATGTTGATTTACAAACAGCTTTATGACACAATCCCGATTTGTAGTTGATTTATAATTGATCGCAACATTCTTGCGATATCATAAAGATGGCTAACTCGTCATGAAACCAACGCTTTCAACAGAAAGGACAGAGTATTTTGAACAAACTAAACAACGTCATTCAGGCATTCACAATAGCTAGATACACACAAAAGAAATTTCCTTTCCTCTAATTCTGAGAAGAAATGTCAATCATGCATCGCACAATGAACAGCGTGCTTACTTTCTTTCGTGTTTGTAAATCTTTTGGGAAGGCTTGATCTGAATAGAGCTGCTTACTTTGTCCAACAACCTTTATTCCCTCTGCTCGAAGTGTATCGTATTGATGACACAAACTCTCAAATCTTGGATAAAAGCACTTTTCCGTAACGGAAACGCCCTTTTCTAAAGCTTTTGACGAGATCCCACTGAAACCATCTACAATTATGCTGAAATGATTTGTAATCCCAGACCTCTGCTAGTCTATTATTCTAAAGCAGATGTTTTTTTTTTATCTTTAATCTCATATTCTGTGTAATAATATTGCTGGTTTATAGATTGTTTGTAATT
>BQKZ01008412.1:14391-25460 GCA_036244855.1 Temnopleurus reevesii | reverse complement strand
GTGTGAAGTCATTTCCACCGGCTATAAAAGAAATAAATATTATAGGTTATATTGATACACTACACTTGAGTGGTCATGGGATGCTATCTCACATGAATGTTAAATGAGGCTGTCATAACACTGGTGTCACCAGAAGATAAGGATCCGGTGATTGGTTTTCTTTCCGTCATAATCGTAATCATCATCATCTCAAAAAGTTTTCTAAAAGATTTTATCATTAATTTGATAACAAAGCTTACGTATAGAAAGACCAACTGTCCACAAAGACCACCTTTCTTAACTCCCTAGAAAGCAATTTACATGTAAATGAACCCGTCTATAGAGACTACTTGCTGTCTAAGACATCTTTTTTTCTCTCCCAAGGGTGGTCTTTATAGACAGGTTTGACTGTGTATGTATGTGTGAATCTGGCTGACCACATTCACAAGTTTCTTGGTGGTCTTATGGTACATATGATGTCTGTCTTGTAACCAAGAGGTTGTGTGTTCGATTGCATCCTGAGTTTGTCACTGTTTTTTTTGGACAACAGTTCAGATATTCATTGTTTATCCATTTACATTGGTTTAAACTAGAGGCAAAAAGTGAAAATCAAGATAAATTCCTCGTTGGCCGTGGTTAGTTCACATAAAAAGAAGCAAAAACAGCTGTATTCCCCCATTCCACAAAAAATTGTGTATGACTGCTTGAAATATTGGAGATGCAAAAAGTGTAAGGATAAAACTAAAATCACTCACATATATTTAATTCTCAAATGAATCTTTTAAACAATTCAACTTTTTAGTATTTTCCATTTAGCTGGAACTTTGAGCTGCAGAATTGAGATGCAGATGACATTTCGTGCAAGTCCACTTGGGGAGTTGAGATGATACTGCACGTATTTGCTATCTGGGCTGTGAGATTGGAATGAGGATTGGAAGTAAATGCACTTGATTGTTTCTGTCTTTCTTCAGTTAATCCATGTGCCTCATCTTCCATGCATTGCACACACTTTGCCTCTTAACGTGGAATTGAATTGAGAATCAAATTCCACCATCTCAATCTCTTGTTTTAATTACGCTTTTTCATCTCGATTGTTCTCACTCTATCACTATTCATTTTTAACTACATCTCTATTCTCCATTCTGTATATATATGTCTGTCTCTCTGTCTCTCTTTTTTTTTTTTATATATCCCTATCTTTCTATTTCTCTTGCACTCTATCTGTCTCTCTTCCCCCTCATTTGGAGTCTATTTAATTTTCTCCTTGTCCTTCTTTTAATGGACGAAATTGAAACTATTCAAATAATTTCATGATATCAATTTAGTCTCTTTTTATTTGTATATTACTACGAGTGCCCCTTGCCTGATTCCTACGTGAAGGTCACAACTCGATCCAGGATATGTACACTATAAATCTGTACATGTAGATGTTGCCTTTTTTTTACTTTTTCGTGCACAAAAACATAACAATGAAAATCATTATTTTGAAAACTTATCTGGATTCCATTAGAGTATTTTTTATAATCTTTCTTTGGGATATATATATATATATATATGTTACTTGTTTAACAAGCTTTACGTGCAGTTCAGTTGTTGTATCAAAGGTCTGATTTTATGCAAGCATTTCTTCATCATGCTTGTTTATGCCTCCCATTCCCTCCTACTCTATCTCTCCCCCGTCCCACCGGTATATCATCTCCTGTTTATCTCCTCTCACATCTACCTGCTTTGGGATCCCTGTTTCGTGTCTGGAGATTTTCAGCCTTGTTAACCTTGATGGTAATGAATGAGGACAGGATCCCGGTACGCATCTTACATCCAATCTTCAAGCCTGTTTGGAGCTAGCTGGCGAGCGAGGGAGGTATATAGCGGAGAGAGTGAAGCATGCTGTTTAGCCATTGCCAGTAAATCCTATGATCTGCCTACACAGGACTGGGATGATCATCATGTTTCATTCAAAGAGGGATCCAAACAAGACATCCATTGAAAAGAAACATAGTCAAGTTTTTATCGCAAGCATAGAGTGTCAATCGGATGGAATGGAATGAGAGGAACATGTTCAGAAAGAATCATAAAATTCAGTTTTCGCACCGAAATAAATGAGAGCATTCACAGCACAAAGTATTTTTAAGGGAGTTCAAAAAAATTTATTTGAAGATTGATTATTCATGGTACATAAAAAAATAAGCAGTCTTGTATTTCTCAATTTTTTGGTTAGTATTCTTTTGAACTTTATTTGATCTGTTTGTTATATCTATTTTGCTTCTATTGCAAGCCAAGAGGGTGTTGTTCAAAATTGCAATTGATTACAAATCAACTGAAAATCAATAGCAAATTGTAACGTGCATTTCCATTGAAGCAGCATACGCTTTTTTAACAAGACGCGCATAAAACAATGATTTTGATTGGCACGTTCCCATCAACATCAACTACAACTTGTGATCAATTGCAATTTTTGAACAACCCATAAGTGTACATGTATGGTTTGAGCACAACTTGAAATGCATACCTGCCGGTTGGAAAGTCCATTGCCCTGGCCGAAACTTGACCTTCTCTGCTCCACATCAGCCAATGTTTTTAGACGAAAAAAGAAAAGTTATTGATGGAAAATCTGTTTTTATAGGAAGAAAGCTAGCTTGTAAAAGAGATGCAAATGCATATTATATTTTTTAGCAAAGTTATAAAGATGTAGCAGCAAAGGGAGTTCCATATTTGAAAGAATGTTCCGGGTTAGAACTTTTTTGAGAGAGCTTTCTTCCAAGAAGTAACGGCATACTGAGCAAACCTGCGCTCCCTCCCAGAGAAAGCCGGGCCTTGTTTGCACGACTTACATCTGGCGTTCTGAAGGAGGATGTTTTCTGTTTGAGGACGCGGATCTATCTACATTATGACAGTTGTAAACTCAAATGCACAGTGGATTTATAGGTCTCCTGTTTCAGTCACATTTGAATGTACTTCTCCTCCTCCTTCTTGTTCTTTTTGGAGCTACCATTGATGTTCCATTTAGCTTGTAGGCAAAAATGCACTATGAACAAGATGACAAAGAAACGGGGACAAATTATCTCTTATTTTAACATTCACAATGGGTGACTTCAAGTACGGTGTTGAACGCTGGTGTTGGTGTTGCAGCAAAACCAACACCACCCTCAACACCAAACTTGAAGTCTGTCTGTGTTTGGGGTAGACGTCGCAAGATTCTGACATATTTCCGGTCGTTTCTGTATCACTTCTGTAAACTGACCAACGCTGTTTGACCTCGGTTTACGGACTGTTTTGCTCTCTCAACACCAACACCGAACACAGAACACCGTACTTGAAGTCATCCAGTGGCTCTGATTCAGGGGGCCCCTGTTTCAACGTGCTCTCCCTCCTCCTCCTCCTGCTCTACATTTTTACAAGTTTGCTGGTCGGGAAATTTCCTTTGTTGTGTGGACCAAGTTTGTTTGGATCATGTTGTCCAATCTCTCTGTGTTTCATGTTCATAGAGATGATGCATTTTCCCAATCCATGAATTTCTTCTCATGTTTACTGAATGTAGACCATTGCCTTTTGACATGAAACTAGAGACAGTTAAATAGCAACATTTAGGAAAGTCGAAACACGTCTAGGAACTTTTTTTTATATAATAGTCACGTCTAGGAACCTGATTCTATGCTTACTAAATAGAGACCCTCTTTATTTACATGGAACTCGAGAGAAATTAAATTGAGACAGGTTAATAGCTTCATTTATGACAGATATAAACTCAAGCACATCTCAGATTTATGAGGCTCTTTTTATAATCTTCTTTTCTCCCTTTGGTATTCTTGAAGAGATTAAAAGTTGCCTAATGGCGCATGCCCTGCGTCCAGGCAAAATGATGCTTTCATCCTGTATATCAACTTGAATATTTGTCCTAGAAGTGATAAGGACATACATACAGTTGAGACATAAATTTTGTACAAAGGGAACCGTAAAACTGGGTGAATAAAAGGCAAGACTTAGATCTTCAAAACATCTTTTTGTTTGAAAACTGAGATGGATCTCTCATTTGACCCTGTTTTAAGATAAGCCTTTCAACCTTTGGAAAATATCAATAAAAAAAAAGGCTACAAAATATACAAATAGCATATGTGTGTAAAGTTAAGACACCGTTCACATTGGCGTATTCACCTGTAAACCACATTTTACTGGAGTAATTCAAATTATGCCCAATTGATACTTTTTGCATTCTTATGAACTTTTCATTTCTATGAATTTTTCAAGAGGGAGATGGAGTTGCGACAGTCTTGTCTTTCCTCCTCCAATCCGCAAGGGATAGTGAATCCAGACAAGTTGGTTTTCATGTACACCTCAGAGGATTTAGAAGATGAAGACTTTCCAATTTAATAGTTCAATTGTTGTAGGTTAATACATTCTAACTTGTATACACGATACATGTATGGTGAGCATTTTATAGGAGGAGCATTAACACCTTAATGCCCAGATCTCACTCTGGTACATGTGTTCCAGAAAAAAAATCACATGGGGGGGGGGGGAGTTATTTTTCTATTTTATATGTTTCTGCTTGCATTTAATGGATTGAGATTTTTTACGAGCTGGTATCAGAAAAAAGAAGAATTATTGAAATAATTGCAGGTAATACTAATTTCATGTTATATTGCTCTTTATTCTAAAAAGGACTACATATAACCTCCCTGTTGCCATTTTTATTGGATAGCATATAACAAAAACACCTTCAATTACGTATGTTTTCTAGTGCACTTGTTTTCTCGTCTTCATCATATCCAATCAGTTTGATGAAATTTACCGGAGGGACTTCTTCATTCCAGGTTTTTTTTTTTTTTAACAGTTTTTGTCGCTCATGGTAAACCCCTTTCAGCAGGGAATGTGATATCATGGAAAGGTACAATTTATTACCAAGGCTGACAGGACTGTTGGGGAGGATACTATGAGGCGGAATGAGCTGCGTGTGAATGATTTTAGTACACAAGCATTTTACGTCAGTATTTGCAACTTGTTAAACCTGCTATACACTGAAATTGTCACTCTTTTATTTTCGCTTATTTCACGACAATGAATTTGAAAAAAAAATTGCTCATTATAATGCCTATATACTGTTGTAAAATGAGCTTTCAAAATGTGGAAATAATAACCTAAAAAGTAAATAGTCTGAAATTCAGTGAATTTGATAAAATATATATAAGATAAAATATTTGCCTTTACAATAGATGTGTTATATGTACTAAAATCATTGGGATGACATTTGTAGTTGAGGGTTGTACAGTTTAGACTCATTATAACCAGGTCCTTGGAACCAGCAATGTTTCATTCTCATAGCTAAAATACAATAGAAAACAAAGAGTTAGGGCTCTATATTCACATTATAATACAACAAACTTTGTTATATCAGTGCATTTGATAACACTCTGTACTCGAGTTCTTTTTGGCAAATAACAGAAATTATTTACCTATACAATTGAACAAGGTTCAAATTGGCAATGTCACTATGCATTCTCCCTTCCCATCCTGTATAAAAGTGATGATGACCATATCCAGCTTCAAGTTACAGATTTTACAATGTTTATTTTGGTCCATCACCCCTTTAAAGCTCTAGTGTACTGTTCCAATGTGTGTAAGACAAATATTAGCTGATGAGATAATCAGACGTAATTACCCCCAGCCCATTATCATAGAGGCCATGTATGATGTCATTGCATGGTGTTTAATCTTTAATGATGACACTCTGTATGATGTCATCTTGATGAACTTCATTAATAATCCATAAAGTCGCTTTACGCGAATGGAATGGTTCTGGACCGTTTCGGCGTGTACAAATTACATTGTAGATTATTGAAAAACGGTACACTGAACCGGGCCAGAGCGATCACTTTGCGCTAATGTGAATTAATGAGAGTTGAAAATATGGCTATTACCTTGGGTTTAATTAATCGCAGGTTTGTTCGGTGAAAGCCATCATTGCGGCTCACTAGCTGAACATTTATAAAAAGCTGTAATTTCTAACAGACATAAAATTATTCAAATTTTGAAAGGTTAAGAGGTGAGCACTCATGAAGTCTAAAGTTCATTGGCAACATTTATAATGATATTGAGTATTTTTAAACAAACACAATGATAATTTTTCATGAATTGTTCAAATTTTATAGTTTGCCTATTAAAAGAGATATTTTTGCATATCCGATTTGTGCTCCAAACTTGATTGTTCCTATATATCAAGTATTACTTCATTGAAAATAAAAAGTATTTTCAACAATTAAAAACACTTCTGATATCACATGTGCATTATTTGTAGATTATTTGAATGGTTCAATGATGTGAACAACGATAAATCATCAGTTGCATCTTACACAACAACCTGTTCAAGTGTTTTTCCCTCGTTTTCAAAATGCACACCGTGTTGTCGTCGGAGGTGCTAATGCCTTTTCATCTAAGCAGTACCCATGTGGGCACCCTTATGTCCCTCCTAGCGATACATCTCTTGATCGCCAAATTTCACACTCTGTCAGTCATGTATGAGCCGAAGAAATTGCTTTTCACCGCTTCAGTTTCAACCACGCAGTGTATGTTTCTCATATATGTAGATGTTTTTTTTTTATTGCAGCTCTCAGAGTTATGGTCATTTTCCGTGGTCCCATGCAGAAGTAATGGGAGAGCATATTGTACTCTACAAGGTCCTACGCCGCTGAGCGTCAAATGTTATTTTTTTGTAGATTCTATTTGCTATGTGAAAATTTAGAGGGGTGTTTGCAAGTTTGGTTACAGTGTGTAATCGCATCAGGGATTTAGGCCTAATATCTGTGCGGAAATGGCTAGTGCTGGTATTTAATGGCTTTTGTGTAGTTTGCGATAGCACAATGCTTTGGCTTGGGGCATATTTTGTTGTTTGCGTTGTATTAAATGGGCTGCAGCCAAGTACAGAACACTGAATAGATGATATTTCCATGAAATGAATGACTCTGAACTTTGTGACTTCTCTCCTATTGCAAGCCAGCCCTGCCATACATGATGGTTCAAAGTGATTGTGGTTACAGATAGGAAATACAAATGATCGTCTGGAAGAATACTTCTAGATATATACATTCTTTCCAATTTCATTTCAATTGGTATTAATATATTTCATAAATAAAATATGGAATCCCATTATCCGATAAGTAGAAGAGCCAATAAATTAAATTTGATTCAAATTAAACCTGACCTTTAGATGCTGATCTACGTTTTAATGAAGATCCAGCAATATGCTATATCAAAAGCAATAATTGACCAACCAAGTTATAGGCATAGATGTATTTTCTCTTTTATTTGTGAAAATTGTTTTGATTTCCACCCTCTTTGTCAACATATTCTTAAAGTTAGTCTGCTGATAGTGGTCATAATGGTCATATAATTTCTTCAGTTTACCCAAGTTATAAAATGTCTGTATGTTGCTTCTTTGACTGAGGCGCCGTTGCGTGCGCCCGGAATCAAGCTGTTTTGGGACAGTCATTAGACTTGGGTTAGTTTCTGCCTGTGGGTTCGAAGCCTGGTCGCATACCGTCTTTCGGATGGAGACGTTAAGATGGCGATCCTCTTCCTCTCTTCTTCTTCTGGCGTAAATATTCAGAATTGAATGATACACGCCTCTAAACTAAATCCTTTCCTTTTCTTTTCCTTCCTTTGATATGTACTCTTGCAACACCATTTGATAGAAATTGAAAAGCCCATTCAAGGAAGCAATTAGAAGTCATGGATCTTTTCCTGAATTTCTCCATTAAACTTTTGAATCATGAGCAAAATTAGGATCATTACTTCTGTATTTAGAAAAAAATCGAGGAAGAGTAATTCCCCTATGTGCCTATACTTATCATAATAATAATATGCAGTTCTTATATATCACTAATTACCTCTGATAAAGGTCTTTACGCGCTCTACAATTAATGCAGCATTATTACCCTGGCTTTAGCCCGGCAGCCACCAGCGCAGTGCACTTGGCGTTTCAAGGAATTAATATTCCTAGAAGGTACCCATTCACCTCACCTGGGTTGAGTGCAGCACAGTGTGGATGAATTTTTTGCAGAAGGAAATTAACGCCATGGGTGGAACTCAAACCTACGACCCTCTCGTTGAAAGGCGAGAGTCATGACCACTACACCACAGCGCTTCCACTTGACACATTGATGTGTGCGAGGAAGGAATGAAGGCTCAGATTCTTTCTTGGTAAATGACATTAAATGTCCCATTCGAGTGATTAATCCAAGTTCATGTAAATCAATTATTTTCAGGGTAATTTGGTTTATTTCCACATGGGAATTTAGTTAAGGAAGAATTCAGTAAAGTTGGGATGAATTGACTGATTTAATGTCCTCACTTCATCATCTTTAACCCTCCACTCTTTCCCTCAACCTCTTTTCTCTTCCTCCATTTTGTCAACTTGGTTTTGTAGAAAGTTGCTTGTGATCGGCATGCCACAATCATAGTAATTGTTTCAACCAATTTGCAGTTGATTTGCAATTGATAGCAAAGTTTCTACAAATATCCCTTATGTCTGTATCACAAGAAAATTATAAAGTCATCACCAGCTCAGTTTCACATTGCTACACTCATGGCTTCCATCACGTTCACTTACAATACCAAGCATTAGTGAAGGGATTTAATAATAGTTTATTATTATTATAGTTCTACTATAATAATTTCTTGGTAAGGCAAATTAGTTTACACATGCACTCAATCACAACTTTCTTACAACACCTCATGAGTGCAGGCTATGTTATTAAATCTACCCCAGGATTAGACTCCCCCTGAATCACTCTCCCCCTGAATCTGTCTTTTCCATCCCTCCCTCTTTTGTCTACAAATCAACTCCGTTCAAAACTGTGACGTTGAATAATCCCATCATGTCTGTTTCGACTTGCGGAACATCAGTCAACCTCATTCCCACAAAACTATTCATTAGCGACTGGACGATAGTTTGAGGGTAAAATAGGGCAATCAGCTGCAAAGAATTTTAAGACGATTGAAATCCTCCAGCTAATTGTTAGCCGTCTTTCTTAATACTACGGTCTCTGTGGACCAAACATCTTCTAATCTTTTGGGAACAATTGATGGGGCTGCTTTCACGCTGTGGGCCAGACCCAACAACCCTTTTCATGATTCAAAGACCGTGGTATTGAGATGGGTTGACTGAATAATAGCACGTTGATGTGAAAGGTTTTCATGATGCTTTCCATGTCCATTCATGATTGATTTGACAATTTATTCAAATAAAGTGATTTTTTATTATCAAATTGAATATTCATGAAATCAATATTGAAGAAGGTTACTCTAATAAAATCTGAAGTAATGATTTTTTTATGAGAAGGCATATATCTATCTGTCGATAAGATAGCAAAATTGTTATTTGTTGCTAATTACCTCCTTTCATATGTATTTATTGCATGGAACAGAAATTTATTGCATGGAATAGAAATCTACAATGCTCCGAAATACAAAATCAATACTCGTAGATTTGCTTAATACAGATGTTTTTCTTATTCCTATTTAGAATCAATACCCGTTACATTAGTCATTACTCTTCTTTGAAACATTCCGAGTTGAAGAGTAATGAGGGAATGCTCCAAGAATTGATCCCCATTGGTCTGTGATGTGCATTTCTTTTCCTTTTAATCTCCTTTTAAAGAAGTAATCACCACAAAATTATTCACAGTTTTAAGAAAAGCAGATTACAGTTTCATAGTATGATGGCTGATATCCCCAGATAAGTTCTCATCTTTTTCCTCTTGGTTGTGGTTTTCGTGGTCGATGTGGTTTCCTGTATAAAATTGAACTTATTATATTTCCATTATTATCATTTCAAAGTTGGTGATTACTAAAAATTCAGCTGTAAACCATGATGTTGATGGTCTCATGAGTAGTATGAGTAGTCAAAATATTTTAATTGTCTAATGATTATGAATTAATAACTCGGCTCAGGGAATTGATTTTCTTTTTTAACACAGGAATAGTAGTTCAGAATTAATATCATCTTGATTTGAAAAGATTGTTCAACCAAATTTGAGTCCAACTGTAAACTGTTGGGGTTTGTAGGTCCATGAGTAAAATAGTTGTCAATGATTGGATTGTCTTGTGATTCGAATCTGATAATTTGATGCCAAGAATAAACTTCAGAAGAATTTCACAAGAATAATAGTTCAGATTTATCATTTTGATTTTTAAAAATTGTTCAACCAAATTTGTAGTTACATGTAGTTGTCTAATGATTGTCTCGTGATTCGAGTCTGATAATTTGATTCCAAGAATTTATTTTCTTTATGAACACAGGAATAATTGTTCAGTATCTATACCATACTCAACTGATTATCTACTGTATATGATTGAACTGTGCATTATCTCACGATCCACTTACAATGTAAATCGTGCATGCATGACAAAAGCGCCTTCTCATTTCGTCAACATAACATGAGACCCTGACAAAAGAAAATAGATCGAGCCAATATTACGCATATTACCATGTAAGCACTTTGATGGATAAATGTCATGGCTGCAAAAGGCCAAACCAATTCTTCTCCGAAAATTCAATTTGAGAAGGAATTGGCAAGATACATGTCTAGTGCGTTTCACTCAATATGTACATAGGGGTGACATCTTGTATTCTTAAACAATCTAAAATTGTTTTAGCTCCTCTCTTTCCCTCTCGTCTTGTTCAAATATCACGGAGAGACTGCAAAATTGGTACAGCGCTGGTTTGCAGAGTGATGTGACCTTTCTAACTTTTTTTTCTGATGGAACTTGGAACTTTCTTATGGCTATCTCGAGCTGGAAATATGTCTTTATTTTTTGCTTGTGTATCAATTTCATTACAATCCAACGTTTTCTCAGATTTATGGGCCTTTGTTGAGAGCTCTTGTGCAATTGCAGATGTAGAATTGCCGAGAAATGAGATATATTGAGAGGGATTCCAGTTATGCATGGGTGGGTTGTTGGAGCACATACCTATTGGTCATATTCACACGACCCACTTCATATCAATAAATTATACACCTCAAAGAACTTTCAAGGAGGATTCAATCCTTTAATTAGAAGATAATCAATTTTTCCATAACGATTTTGTATGTCAT
>BQKZ01008411.1:2922-25341 GCA_036244855.1 Temnopleurus reevesii | reverse complement strand
GGGGGGGGGGAGGGTAGGAGATGGAGAAGACAGGTGGGGTAGGTAGTAATTTAATATACCCATAAAACATAATCATTCCACAAACTAGTTTATTACAAGATTTTCATCTCTCATCAACTTTCTGTAGTACAGACTAAAACGCTTTTACATTGACGATAAACACAAAGTGATAGAGTGTATCATCTTATGCACAATATTGAGGATGGGGCTCGACCAACAATCAAGCTAAGATGAGCTTGGGCCAAGGTGGGGTAAGGGGAGGAAGGGTCTCTGACTCTCTGCTAAGCAATAACCCACACTTGGAAATTAAAACCCATCCCTAATTATAGCGCTTTCCAATTATAGCTCATGCATCAAATGATGACAGATTATACAACCCAAAGGCCATCATCATCATACCGAACCCCATCTAAACTAACCTCTCCTCCAGTGGCTAGCGAAGCGCTCGCAAATTTCCAGATGACGAAAAGAAAAGACGGCATTAAATAACCGTTGAGGAGTGTTAATCACTTACTGCCAGGCATATGATTGCAAATTACAATACCAGAACGTGGTTATGACAAGGGGGTCTTACGACTTTAAATTCCCCTGATGGACAATTAATCAATGATGTGTTTCTGGAAGATGTTGGGGTTGTCTGACCCAGAAGTGGACTCATAAATTGGTCCACCAGCTAGGCACAATTAGTCTGCTTTGATAGCACAGGACTATCACTCTTGCTGTACGGAGCTAGACAAGCCTCTAGGGTATATTCAAAGAACAAAGGAATTTTAGGTAAATTTCAAATGATTAATGATTTGGATACATATACAATCTCTTGTAAAGCCAACTCGTGTAGATATAAATTTTTTTCAATTTTTGTCTAAACTTCGCAATAAGCACAAGATTTCATGGGAAGTTGGAATCTCATCAGGATATAAAACCCTTGTGAACTATTTAAGAAGAAAACAACCTCGCAGCATTGTCATAGGCCTGGCATAGCAACAAAATATAGGAATGCAAACAAATTCTGCACCCCATATGATGCAAGGTCCACGTAGACCTACCATTATCTAATATAGATGTAAAATTATACAAGAAAATCAGACCACAGAACATTATCAATTTAAATGTATTTGCACACAATAAGGTTGCCTGAGGACAGTCTGACATAGCGACAAACAATACAAGCCTCTATACAAGCTATACCAATAAAACAATCAAGGAATGTTATCTACTCAAGATCTGAAATCATTGTATACTAACATGAAATATATCACAAATATTATTTATTCAAATACGGGATGATAATACATGAGACTAACCTGACCTAGCAACAAACAATGCCAGTTTATATGCAAGATACTTACATGTACCCCAAATGCACAATGCAGAGTACTATCTAAGTAAGATGTTAAATCACTAAAAACTACCTAATAAGATTACACCTTCAGAATATGACCTACTCATTGAATTGATAGTGGGTAAGATTATCAAAGGGTGGAATCACATAACAACAAACAATGAATACTTCCCTGTAAGCTACATGTCCGAAATTCATGAGGTATTACTATCTAATGAAGATGTGGAATGACCATAAACTACCTGTGAAGAATATGACTACACAACATCCTCTACTCAAATATATTTCTACATAAAAAAAAGATTGTCTGAGATTTGCCTGACAACACAATAACCTGAGAATGGATTTCTTTTGGGGAAACTCTCTGAATATACAAACAAGCATGATATGCTGTGTATAACCAGGAGAAGTGAACGTCAGAGTAATATTCCTTAATGTATTCATATAAGATGATGATTGCCCAAGACAAGCCTGACATACCACCAACAACAACACAGGTTTCTATAAAAGGTACACACCCAAGACACGGGAGAAATGTTGTTATCTGCTTGAGATGTGAACTTATTATGAACCATCTGTTGAATGCATCAACGCATCCTTCCGCTAGTATAACACCACACACGATACATAGGATGCTGAACCTAATAAAACATCCTACTAAACCTACCAGTGCTTTGCTAACATTTAGAGGACAGTGTGGTTAAGCTACATCAGAATTTATTGCACGATCATTACTCATCTCAATCTTTGCTAATTTGGTCCTCCACAGAACTGACTGCACAAATTTAAAATTTTATTTCTTTGTCCTCCCTTTCCCTAAAATAATTCCTTTTTCTATAAGAGTTCCAAATATCGACTTTATATCTTTAATTTCATCAATCTCTTCAATTCTACCTCTAACAATCTCCCAGGCTAATTTCAAAGAAAAGGTTTCTGAAAGCAGAACTTTTGTATTGATTGACAGCCATGCACACCTCTACTTACTTGCCATATTTCCCAGTATATTTTATTGGGTAGGTTAGAGAACTCACCGGTTGAAGAATGAACTAAAAGAGGTTAAGAACTCTACATTCAGGAGTGTGCAAATGCATGAGTGGTCTAAAATGTCAGAATTTGCTTTAAATATTTAGCTCTAACAAATAGTATGGTCTAGTGGTATAACTTCCATTCTACCTGTATGACCCCATTCCATTTTAAATACGTTTCATTCAAGAATTTCCTTGATAATTTCTCTGAATCCTCTTTTATAAGGGAAGAATAAGGGTATAAAAATGGCTTAAAAAGTGTTTGAGCATACACTACACAAAAATATGAATATCATCAGTTGGGGAAAGCTTAAATTAAAGCATCAAACTGTTAGCCTCAGAAATTGGAGAAATAAAGATATGATGAAGAAGACGAATAGGAGCAAAACGAAAAGGCAAGAGAAAGGATAAATGAAGGAGAAAGAGAGAGAGAGAGAGAGAGGGAGAGGCAAGGAGGGGGGGGGGGGTACTTGTAGCTTGCAATTGTATAAAATGAGACATAAATGCCACATACACTTTAAGAGGCAAAAGGAGAAAACAGCTCAAGAGACAAATTATTAACTTGTGCTCAAGTACTTCTTGAAATAATAGAACAGAAATAATGCAAGTCAGAATCATCTGCTTACCTAAAATCACTATAAAGCTGAGAAAAATGTGATAATTTGGGCCATATTTATTGTTTTAACCTTTATAGTGATGGTAGGTAACACAAAATTATTACTTGATCTGTCTACAGACAACGGAAACAGGAGGTCCTAAAGCTAAGTATTTCAAGGGAAATCAGGGATAAGTTTATAGTGAGAGTCATTATGACGAGAGTGTCATTATGACAGGGAAGAGAAAAGAAAATATATCTGAGAGAAAACAGGGAAAGTTACTAAGCTAAATTTGGAAACATTATGAATAACATAATGGCAATATGTGTCATTCTGATTATCTTCTATTTTGGTAAAAATTTAGTCATCCACAGGCCATGAGTAATAAAACCTGAGCATGTGTTATGCAAGCTGTTGTTAATTTCTGTTAATATCCAGGGTTCAATTTTCTTCGTAAAGGCCTGATCACATGAATGTTCGTTGAAAATGAGCATCAACACACATTGTTCTAATTTATTAGACTGCCAAATGCATTCCCTTTTAATCAATGTCAAAATCATTCAAACTTTAATAATTTGAGTGGGCTGGAAATGATTTCAACCTTATGAATATTTTGCCAAGATTTTCAACACTATTTGATTGGTTAAATGAGGCCAAGTTTAGAGCACTTTGTGATAATTCTCTGCATAATATCACAACTATATGATTAGGAGGAAGCAAACATTCAAATAACAATACAATTCATATCTAAACTTGATTTCATCATAATCATCATCATCAAAGTAGTCTCACCATATAAAGAAACCTATTATGATAAGCGTTTTAATCTTATCATAATAATTTAATATTATCAAACATTTTTCATTTGGCATAGTAAACATATCCTACATGCACCCTGTCTACTTGTATCTATTTCATTCGGTATTGAGATTTACAATAAATATGTCCACATTATGAAATTACAAAAAACATATCCTTTCTTGATCTATTTCACTCTGCCATACAGGACTAAAAATAAATATAATGAAATATTCACTACCTAGAGCTTACAAAGGCACGAGCTATCTATTTCAAATTGGTAATACAATAAGGTGCAACTCGATCATGAAACCAATATTAGTAACCTTAGTCCTCCCATATTCATTGTTTGTTTGATACATAAAAGCAGTTCTGTTTGCCCACTTTGTTTCCGTCCAGTTTCCATAACTAAATTGTATCTGACAATGCCAAAATTTGTGGTATTTGTCCAAGAATTCAATCAAGTAACCGCACAAAAATGGTCAGATTCTATGACTTTTGTGGTTCAAAGGTAGCGCTGACTACCGGAGCTGAAATTGAACACTCGGACAGAATTTTAGATTACATATTCTGATTGAAATATTTATTAGAGTGAAATAGAAGAAATATCCGGGGAGTATTGTATGACAGAATTATGACTTGTTGAAAAGATGTTTTTTGTTCTTTAATAGTATAAAAATGGACGGCTCTTCTTTGAATTGCCCCCTAATGATATTTTCCAAATCTCATCATCTCTTTATAAAACCTTCCTAAACATGCCATCCTCTTTCTATACCCTTTCTCTTTCTTACATATCTAATCCCCTTTTCTTAAAACAAAATAGCAAATCCATTTTTTGCATTTCATACATATTTTGTTTTATTATCTCTATTCTTCCCAATGTCCATATCTCTACCTGTCTATTTCTCTAGAATTTTCATCCTGTACTACATCTTTCTCCGCTCTCATCCTCTCTCCTTCTTTCTTACTATCTCCCTTCTCTCCCAGCCATCTCTCTCCCTCCCTCTAAATGTATTCTTATCTATATATCTATCCATCTGTCCATCCATTAAACAATCCATCAATGCATACATATATCTATCCTGATTTCCATCCCTCATTATAACTCCCACTCTCTTCTTTATCGCATCCAGGCTCTCATTCCTTCTTGCCCAAACTACACCACATTCTGCTCAATCTCTTATAAATCCCTTAAATCACCACCTCCATCTACTTTGCCCTCTTCATACTCACACTCCCACTCATCTAGAATAAATGATCATAAATCTGCATCTCAGCGATGGGATCTTGTGTAAAAATGAAGGAAATCTCAAAATCTTACTTACATAGGTGCTTACATATACCAAGCATTTATGAAAGCATCTAAAAGCAACTTGACAAAGATAATGGACACTTAGCTCGTTAAAGGAACATTTCATCACTTGGAGGGACAATAATATTGATGATAACAACTATCCAAAAGAAGCGAAGATATATTTTACAAAGAGATTGCGCAAACCAACAGATATTTTTTTTGGCTAAGTTACTCTATATTCTGCTAAAGCTCTTATAAATCCCTTAAATCACCACCTCCGTCTACTTTGCCCTCTTCATCCCCATCCTCCTACTCATCTAGAATAAATGATTATAAATCTGCATCTCTCAGATAGGATCTAGTGTAAAAATGAAGGAACACTCAATATCTTATTTCCATAAATGCCCACTCAACCGAAGCATACAAGAGGGAATCTAAGAATTTAATAATATTGATGATAACAACTCCGACAAAACGGAATGGAGAAATGCTCAATATTTTATAAAGAGACTATGGAAACCAACAGATTTTTTTGGTCCAAAGTTATCCTATATTCTGTTAAATCTGTTGTTAATCCTTGCAAGCCAGATCTCTCTATCCTCACCATCTGACTCATCTAGAATAAATGATCATAAATCTGCATCTCTGAGATGGGATGCTCTGGATAATGAAGGAAATCTCAAAATCTTATTTTCATAGGTGCCTTCATATACCGAGCATTCACGAAAGCATCTAAAATCAACTTGACAAAACTAATAGACACTTAGGTCATTAGAAGACCATTTCATTCCTTGGAGAGACAATGAGAGTGATAATAACACTTTTTAAAAAAGAGTGAAGATATGAAGGAGTGGATAAATGTACAATATTTTACAAAGAGATTGCAGAAACCAACAGATTTTTTTCAGGGGGGGGGGTTAAGTTACTCTATATTCTGCTCAATCTCTTATAAATTCCTGAAATCAGTATCTCCATCTACTTTAGTACCCTCTCCATCCTCACACTCCCACACACCCAGAATAAATGATAATAAATCTGCATTTCTGAGATGGGATGCTTTGGAAAATGAAGGAACTCTTAAAAACATCTTTACATACATTCCCACTACACCATGCATCGAACAGGGCATCTAAAAGCAACTTGACAAAACTAATGGACACTTAGCTCATTAAAGGAACGCTCAGTATCAAGGTTTGATAACGATGACACATTTCCAAAAAGGGGCAAAGCTATGGAGGAATGGACAAATGTACAATGTTCTACTGAGAGATAAAGGAAATGAAATGAAATATCTCTTTCATTTTGACACAACAGATTTTTTTTTAATCTGGTTACTGGGGCAATGACTCAAAATTTATCCCATGTTAACTATCAATTAGACATTTTTAGAATACTGAAAGCAACATACAGATAAATTCAAATGATTCTACTTTAAAAGTGCAAGGATAATGAAATACATGTACATCCGTAGTACTACACCAATTCTGAATCACACAGCTCTTCAGTGTTATCAACAATTTTTATATTTCACTCTTAAATGTTGACTTCCACCTTTAAGATATAAAGGCGGGTTCTCTGAAGTATCTTACATGGACCGGGTTGACAGTGTTGCAAATAAATGACCGCTGGCTAAAGAGGTTCGGACATTACACAGTGAAGCACAATTAGAACACTACTTATCGTGCCGCTTTAATTGCATAAAACAAGGGACGAAATGAATTCTTGAGGCACATCGCTTCAATGGTGAGGGTTGAAAAACATTTTGAAATCGAAGGATGAAAAAGCTCTTGAAAAACTGAAGCAACACATAGAGCTTGTATGAATTGAAAGGCATTTTATGGATATGGGTACAGACAGGTACAGATTTGTATCGCTGCCAATTTAATTACGCAGAGTGTTGCTAAAATATCAAATTTGACTGAATATTTTTCAGCTTTGACAAACTTTGCTTCAGTTCAACACGCAATTATGCTAAAACAATAACTTTGTATTTGTGAAAGGGCTTTGACAATAAGAATTTTTCATCCACATATTAATCAATATGGTGCATTGTTAGTTACATATTCTTACAATTTCTTTAAATTCATCATGATTATAAATTCCAGCGCCAGTATTCAGTTACAAAAGCCCTTTTCAACAAAAATCCTCAAATTGTCAATTAAGTGCTATTCCAAAGTCCAAGCTGAAGAGGTGAAGAATACTGAGGGGTGATGGGAGAAAGATGAGAGGGAGAAAGAAAAATAGAGAGAGAGGGAGAGAGAGAGAGCACTTTAGAGAGGGAGAAAGATAAATAGAGAGAGAGAGAGAGAGGGGGGGAGAAACCAAAAGAGAGAGAGGGAGAGAGAGGGAGAGAGAAGAAAAAGGAGGGATACAGTGAGAGGGGGTGAAATATACAGAGTGACCAATAAATAAGGGGGTGAGCAAAGAGATTTTTTTATTGAGCTTAATGAGCATATAAAGGCAACATCTATTTTAAAACTACAACGAAAGATGGTATATTGATATTCCAGAATAAATCCGTAGGAAGCAAAAGACAAGAAAAGCCAAGATTCACACACCTCTTCTGAGCATTCCATTCCAACATTTGCAATTCACAATTCCAAGATGTGCCACTTCCAAGCGGCCTGCAGCAAATCACATGATTATTCACAAAACCACAATGAATTTCACAAAACACAAGTAAGTACAAGAAAACGTACCCTCCTACTTTCCTTTTCAATCTAAAAGTACACGTTTCAACCTCACGGGAGCAGATTCACGCTGGCAGGCTATTCCACTGGTGGCAAAATCTGCCTGTTTGAATATTTCATATTCTTCATCCGTAAGAATGCGTCAAATATTCCGAGATATTTTCCAGATCCACAAGAAAATCCTCATTGATCCAGTTTACTCAAATTCATACATTTACATAAAGAGAGATATACAAATAAACTCTGACAACTTCACACTATAATATCCTGCATTTCTATAAATAAGTGACAACTGACAGTTACGAATATAGTCCCGCTGCGCTCAAATTGCTTCAGGTTCTCAAACTCTATAATTATTTTGAGATAAAGAAGGAAACACCTCAGATGAGACAGAAGAAGAAAAACATTAATATTGCTACTCCTTATATTTTCCAGATTAAACACAAAGATTTATTACACAAATTGATTTACACAAATCAATTTAAAAATTCCTGTATCCTCCAACTAACCACCACATTATTCCAGATGCTCTAGATTTCTTCCCAAACGTACGTAAATCACCAATCCCTGCATAAACGAAGACGAAAACTGAAGAACATGAGAGAGGGAGAGAGAATGAAATTGTGACTCAGGAATCGTGGGAGGGCTATGAACGGCTTCCAGCGTTGAGTAAATACAGCTCTGTGCGGAGTTCAGAGGAGTATATCTTTGAGAAAACCCCCATCTGGTCTAAGAGTATATTGCAACCCATGGACACCACATGTAGTCCCATGTGTAGTCTTTTCACGCGTGCCTTCAAGATAAGGAGCTTGAATGATAAGTAGTTGCTATCGTTTCTTTATTTTCTTTTGAGATTATGTACTGGTTAAACAATATTAATCACAGCTCTGAACCTATCTACTTGAAAATGAGGAATAATTCTGTGCCCACGAAGAAGGAAAAACAAATAATTGTCATATGATTAGTCTGTAATTCCCTGGTCTGTAGATGACAAAATTAGGATGGCAAATAATGATGAAAATATGATTTTAAAAAGACAATCATAATAGCTGGATGCACAGTAAAAATGTTAAGGGAATAATCTTTTCATAACGAAATCTAGATTGCGATGCATGAAGAAGTAATATTTTATGTCACAAATTCATAATATTAAAGCTGATCAGAAGCATATCTTTATTCCAAATAGAAATTAAATTTTAATTGAAACATGACATGGTTGCTATATCCATGCACAGATAAAAATAAACTTGGATCAATGTACATTTTGAGCTAATCTTGGCACATGTGAAATGATTTCTCACAGCTTTGTCAAAGAATACTTGCATTAAGAATAGTTCAACAGTACGTGAGGAATAACAATGGGCAACCAGCTTGCGTCGCTGTATTTACTCAGAAACTTCTTTAGAATGCTAACATGGAGACTGCGGACAAGACTATTGTTAGCCTGCCTTCAAGACAAGTAGAGTATTCATTTCAAAGCAAACATGGCTCAGCCAGGGGGCTGTACTATGTTCCAATACAGTGTATGCTTCAGTATCAAACTTAATTTGGCGAGCTCTCGAAATTGACCAACACAGTCAAGACGTACAGGAAAATCTGTACACATGGCATGAGAATCTATTCTAATAGGTATGAGCATAAAGGTGGATGAGATGGCCAGTACGTACACCACAGCACATTGCAAAAGCAAGTCGAATTCAATAGCGATTTACTATACAACACCAGTAGAGTTTTGTCAGACCAACATAAAAAATGGACTGATTTGCAATCAATCATTATCATTATGAATTTGTTTTTTTTCTGTCTCGCAAACTTTTGATGGCTGAATGAATTATAATAACATGAATGAAATAACAATAACAAAACATATTATATTGAACAATGAAATATACAGAGGTACAAAAAGCGTAGTATTAATGGAATCAGTTTCATCCAGCACTTACAAGATTCTAAATGTTTTCTTTTAGTGTTGCATAATTTGTAGCACTTCTCACATTAAATACAAGTTCTTATGTGCAATATATTCAGTTCTGTAACAACTTTATGCTAAGATTTCTAAAATAGAGATGATTAAAATCATGTAAAGAAAACCACAAGTACTTAACAAAGTTAGAATTTCAGAAAATTTCGAGCACACACTCAAACTAGAGTAGTATATTTCATGTCACCTTCTACTTGTGTGTGAGGTGAAAGCTTACATCTTCTGAACCAACTCTGGTGAAAACATGAACACCAATGCTAATTTCATAAACTTCTGAATAATATTTCGATCAAACCTGATTTATCATAATAAATTTCACTCGGAGTGAAGACTAACCATCAATATCTGAATCAATAACGACTAACTGGACCTAATGGGGCTGCGAGTAGAGACTACTGATTATCATTAATTGCTTCATCAGTGATTATGCTTACTCAGGGGTCATGCAGAGTATGTGGGTGTCTCCAAGATGTGCAACCTTCAGTATCATGCCATCCTTTTCAAGATAAAGGATGCAATCCTTTATCAGAAAAGAAGAAGAAAACCTCATTTAGGGTTTATGTATTCCATGAAAATACACAGCAAAAATGAAGACAGAATACCTATGAACTTCAAGGAAATTGCTCCACAGTTTCAGCCTCTTAAAGTACTTCTCCAGACAAAAATTATGTGGTTTAATTGAGGAGATAAAAATTGATGAAATAAACAGAGACTCAACCTTATGTGAGGAAAGTTGTTCACATGGAAATATTGTATTTTTTCAGGAAAGATCCTCCTCTGGGATATGAGATGGAGATTGAGAGTGGGGATGGAGGGAAATAGTGGAAGAGAGTGAGAAGGAGCAAAGATGGAGGGAGTGGTATAGAGGAGGGAGAAAGAAATATATATAGGGAGGGTAGATGGAGGATGGGGAGGGGAGGGAAAATGGAGAGGGAGGATAGCAGGAATGGAGATAGAGGAGAGAAAGGAGGAGAAGAGAAAGAGGGACAAAAAGAGATATTCAGGAGGGGATGAATAATAGACATAGAGATACAGGGAAGGAGGAAATGAATAGAGATGGATGGAGGGATAGAGGAAAGGACAGATGGGTATAAGAGAGAAGAGGAATATGTCTTTATAGGGAGAGGAGGGGAAATGGAAAATAGAGAAACAGATAAACAAAAAGTGAAAGAGGGAGGAAAAGGGAGATGCAAGAGTGGATGGGGGATGGAGGTAAAAGATGGGGAAGGAGGGAAGAAGAACAAGATGACTGGAGAGAGAGGGAGAGATAGGGAAATATGGATAGAGGGATAGAGGAAATGCCCATTGCCCATCAAAGTCTTATTGCCATCATGAAATGTACTTAAAAGAACAAGAGCACTTTTCTTTTTCTGGTTGAATAACCATAGGTTAATACTATCTCTTTGCCTAATTAGAAGACATGGAATTATCTATTTGAAATGGGTAAGAGTTGAATGAACCAAAGTTGGGTCAATTCAATAAGGAGGCAATTCAAAACACTGCAAGCAGACGGAACAAATTATATTGGACAGAGTAAACAACTCCATTCAAGCCTTCACAACAGCTTAATGGGCAAAAAAGAAAGTAATTCCCCCATTCATTGAATGAAGTCTAAACGAAAATTCTCCGCAGAATAAGAGCGATGGAAATTCCTTTAGTGTGTATGAGATAATTATTGTGAATGCTTGAATGAAGTTGATTACTTTGTCCAAAATCCTTTGTCCCATCTGCTCACAGTGAAAAGTATCTTGTTCTGTTGAGTGCGGACCGCATCCACACAACGATTCTTATGATAACCCAGAAAGATGAAGCACTTGGCCATGGACAGGCATAATTGTGGCTCCATCAATTGATTATCAGGGGCCCATATGCATGGCCCATGAGGGGGAGATGGGGGTCTTGTTTTTGATGTGGTTTGCTCAAGTAAAACAGCAGTGATTCAAGGAAGAATGAAATGAAATATAATATGGAGAAATGTGCANGGACCGCATCCACACAACGATTCTTATGATAACCCAGAAAGATGAAGCACTTGGCCATGGACAGGCATAATTGTGGCTCCATCAATTGATTATCAGGGGCCCATATGCATGGCCCATGAGGGGGAGATGGGGGTCTTGTTTTTGATGTGGTTTGCTCAAGTAAAACAGCAGTGATTCAAGGAAGAATGAAATGAAATATAATATGGAGAAATGTGCATTAGGGGTGGTAGTGAGAGAGGGGTGGATCGAGAGGGGTGGATGGAGAGGGGTGGATAGAGAGGGGTGGATGGAGAGGGGTGGATAGATAGAAAGGAAGATGAAGAGAACGAGAGTGAGATGGATGAAGAGACAGAAGGAAATGTGATAGAGGGAAGGATTAAGGAAAGTAATGTAGAGATATGGAGAGAGCTGGAGGGATTGAGGGAGGGGCAGAGGGAGAGAGGAAATGAAGGAGGTAGGGAGAGGGTGCAATGGGGAGATGGAGGGAGGGGTAGGAGGAGGGAGGCAGAGTGGAAGGGATGGTGTAAGGGAGGGACGGAAGGAGGGAGGAAAACATAGATATGTGGATGTCAAGTGCTATCTACAGTAGATAGCATACTGATTACTCATGAAATCTCAATTACACAAGTTCGCAGCCGAAAAACAACTTTTATGTGAACAATAAATCTTAAAGGCAATAACATTAGCCATTAGCAAATTAAATTGGTTTCTAACAGGCAGTAATCTCATCAAGAATTTAAAAAAAAATTGTCAAGGGTAGTCACCCTCACTCTAATCTATCACATCTTTATCTTTTGAGCACAAGCAAATTAATTGATTCATCAATGCCATATCCTTGGTATAATGTTCACACCAAACATTAGGGGCACAAAAATTACACAAAATGGTGCACCAATCAATAAACTATTGCTTGATAGAATGACCAGAGGTATCTCAGAAACAAATAATAAATATTTTGAGCACTATTTCCGAAATCCAATTATCTATTGTACTCCTTGGATGATTGAAATAATCTAGAAAAGATGAGTCAATATCACTCAATGCACACTGGCCAAATATGACATCCATCATCCAATAAAATGGGTACAACAAACTTGCAAACACAATATTTTTTCCAAAATCGAATCATCTACATCATCTCCTTGGTAGTAACTGCACTCAGGAAATAGATGCTATATTGCAGATTCCCAACACATCCAATTTCTGGTAGCCTGACAAAAGCAATTTAATCACCTTTCCCTCCGCACTCTTCAAAAAGAAATAATCCACAAATTCTCAGAGGGATGATCCTCCAAAAGACAACTTGTCACAGAGTGATGCAAGTAAGGAGATCGCCAAACACGATATAAATTATTTCCATAAAATCAAGTTGAATAGCAATCCAATGCTTCTTTGTAATGCCATTCATATCGGAACCAGCTTGTGATTGTTGCGTGCGCACAGTTCAATAAACGGCGTACGGATCTATTGTTCCATAACATGTTAACCCATGTTATATTTTACAGAAATACTTTATATCTTGTTTCCAAATTCATCCCAAGCATAGAGACTATGCACTTGAGATCCTCTCCACAGACAATGTTTTTGTTGGATGACTAAAAGTAAAACCAGATGATAAGTCTCTCGCATGTCGCACAGACGTCGCCTTTTCGGATCGATAGGTCAGCACGCTTGCGACCCATTACTTAGATCATCGGCCATCCTTCGACTCTTTAAGTTGTCTTTAATTGTGAGATTTTCCCCGCTCTCTAAGGCCCCTATCAGCCGATGGCAAGGCGATGGAGTGACTCAAATGTGTTACCTTGTCCTCGACATGATGGAAAATGTTTCTTCGCAAGAAGACCACAGATTCTTCATGTTGTGATCGTTGCTATAAATACTTTACTTTAATGTGAACAACATGTGGGATGTGAATATTGCAAAAAGAAAAAGACTTGTTCAGACTAGGTGCTTAAATATTTACATGTTTTCTAAAAATATAAAAATTTCACAAACAATATGACGCAAAAAGCATCATTCACGCTCGCTCAAATGCAGGTAACTCTGCTTTGTAGTTGAATCTTTTGGGACCACAAAAATCTTATGCAAGAAATTTGACTTAGAAGAGGTAAATAACCCAGGTTTCATGGGGTTTGTTTTTAAAAATTACATTGACATAGGGGGTGTTGTTCAAAATCAACTGCAATTTTGCACATTGTATCGCGCATTTTCATTCGCGCATGGTACACGCATCTAACTAGATGCGCATAAAACAATGGTTTTGATTGGCGCGTTCCGATCAACTGCAACTTGCGATCAATTGCAACTTTTGAGCATCACCCTCTTAGGCTGAGTTAACTGTAGAACTTAAATTTTCAAGGAGCTAAAAAGCCTTCAATGCAGCTATGGTATGAAATATCATATCAGTGTTCACAACTGTTCATCATTTCATGAGTGAAACAAAGCACAAGGATTCATGATATTCAATTTTGATAGAATGATATTGTGTCAAACAAAACAGGGAGCATTGGTTGGTTTCGAGAAAAATATGGGGTATTATATGGCATGGCTGATAATGTTACTTGGCAGTTAAAGGTATTGATATGCTTTGTTCAAGGCAAAGAAATAAAAATGATTTGCTAAAACACTCTCTGCTTTTTGCATAAGTAATGGGGCATTTGTATCAAGATGGACGAAGTTCCTTCAAAAAGCGATCCCAACACAAGCTATGCTTCCAGGGTACTCGCCTCCTTTAATTTTTTCACTTCTCATGTTATTTTGTATTGATTATGTATATGAGAAAGGAAATAAAATTCAATTCAATTCAATCCAATTAAAAAATATTTAATAAAAGTTAGTAAGAATATCCAATATGAATAAAAGTAACAGACAATTCTGAATTCTTTGTAGAAACTTTTGCCTTGTGCACAAAAGCAAACATCACATAATTTCTACAATGATGCGCAGATGAAGCAATTTAGATTTTACAATTTGTGAAACTTCACTTAAATGTCTTTAAATGAAGTTGGCACCATGATTTCAGTATTGTCAAATGAGGGGATGTTTGTTTGTGTGTAGTTGTTTGTTTTTGAGTGGATGTGTTTGTTTCTGTGGTAAACATATTTATATTACAAATCAATTATTTAAGATAATTATGTTCTTTACATAGTATTATTTCAGTGATCAAATGAATTTGATGTCCCCCACACAATTAATTCCACTAATAACACATTTTTGTCAACAGATGTGGGCAGAGAAGGGATAGGTCCCTCTCTCTGTGTGCCTATTTTTCTTTTGCTTATCTTTATATGGAGATGTTAGCTGTCGACATGGTAAATCGATTACTAGCTGATTTTCTAGCTTTTGCGTGGATATAAACCTATCATTTTAGTTGGATTTATTTCACAGATTGGATTTAGATGAAAATATATTCCCTGCATAATTGGGTATCTGATTACATTTTTATCTTAAGTAGATTGTAAAATAGACCTGCATGAATAAAAACCTAAAATGCATGAGAACTGAATCCTCCTTAACACTTGAATATGAATTCTTAGTATTCTTCTAGGAGCCGTCAGAAACTCAATTATTTGCGTTTTTTTGTTTGGTTTTAGGTTTGTATTTTATTGTGCCTGTCAAGGGTTCGTTTTCAATTACTGTATAAGCCAATATTTTGGCGTACTGATATTTTCGCGATTTCTGACCAGTTTGACACATTGGCGTGTTGTTATTTTCAAGTTTTTGAAAGTGTTTGTACACAAATGAATGTGCATCATATAGCAGAGTGGAAATTTTCCAAGGCCATAACTGCAAAATTAGCGAAAATAAAACCATCGCGAAAATTTCAGCTTATACAGTACTTTTGGTTTCTTAAAACAAAGCCTGGCCCAGTTGATTATGATTGTTCTTGTTCATTGTTTAAAATCATGTTACAATTAAAGCACGTACCTTTAATCAATTAATTGTGCAAAGCGCCTTTAGTAAAAGGGTAGAGCAATGCTGTATGTGTGTGATGTAGTCACACAATATGCATACTCTGTATCACTTCGAAAGTCTAAGGTATGTGCTTGCAGACTATTTAGTAGTATGCAGAGTGGATATGAGTGCTATGTAAATTGCATATACTGTTCTTGTAATGAAGGATCCTCATTTAATCAAACATTTGTGACAACTTTCTATCTTAATGTATGAACCCATCCCCCTTGAAATGAGTTTAGTGTAAAAATATGTAGCTCTTGCATTACAATAGGATGATCTATTCTTCATGTATCAGAATCATTTTTATTTCCTGATTGTGTGGTTTTAAAGGTAGAAAACTACATTTGCACACATAACGGTTATGCTTACAACTTGTTGTGTACCTCGGATATGCCAAGATAATAACCTCTATGAAGTATTTTAGTCGAATTTAATCTAGAATATTTAATTCAAATAAAAATATATTCTATCATAATTCATCTTGACACCAAGAGTAGGGCGATACTCCTAGCGCATTACCATACACACACAAAACCTATAAGAGCACGCAGTATGCATTTCAATACACTGCCACACCATGCAGAACACGCATTGAGAGATACTCTTGCGCTATTGGTCAACGAGCCGTTTTGAATTTTGAATGCAAGGTGCAATAATTGGCCAGCTGCTAAATTTAAGTATTGTTAAAAACAACTTGAAATACATCTAATATAGCCATCTTCGAGCTTACTTGATTGGCGATAGATTAATGTCATTTATACCCTTTATCGCAACATTAAATTCTTGGAATGTCAGATTTTAGCTCGCAAAAGTAGTATTCTATCTTTAAGCTCTCCTTCCAACATCCGATTAATTCCAAAACCATGACTTTGAGGCATACTGAAATGAAGATACAATTAACCCGTTGACTACCAGAACTGCATAGTCCCTGCCCAACTTCAATGGGAATTAGAAAATTCAGAAGTCAATAGGTCAAGTCTTCAAAGCGGTAGAATGCACTTTTATAGACTCTTATGAATCAACAAAGCGCAAATTTTTATAGATATAATACACTTTGCATTTGATGAATGTTAACCCTTTCAGGACGATAGAACACGTTTTGTGTTTTGGTCCAATAACTTTTGATGCAGTGCTCTAAAAATATACCTGATTTATAAGCAGAAAGAGAAAAAAATTCTGCACTAGAACTGATCATTTTTATTCTATCACCATTTGTAGCCGGATGCAGAGAATATTTTAAATGAAAATAATCACTAAAATGGTCATAAATCTTTAAATTGGCAACGCAGAATTCATTTGAAAATCACCATTTTCCATGCAAATTGGCAACTTTTTAAATAGCTTTTTGACAAAGAAGATTCCATATGGTAACATCATTTTTAATTGAAACATTCTAAAAAGACAATTTTAGTGTTGCCAAATTAGGAAAGGAAGAGTGATTGATTTTGTTGTAAAATAATTCCTGTCCTCAAATAACAGTTATAATGTGAATTCTCATTCATGAGTGATCAAAACCTGAAATAATTCAAGTTTGGTACAGGCGCGTGAATATAAGATGCCTACAGTTGTTAATTGAAGAAGACCATTAATGACGACGGTGTGAGTCATGAGAAACTCAGCTGCTATCATTTTGATGCAGTTTGGATGATGGTATCATTTGATCATGTTGATGAAATAACATCTGTCAGGTAACAAAGGTAGATCTATTTCATTTCAGATTGTGTACCGCCAGTCAATACATTTATGTTTAGGATCTTCGCTTCATAAAATATGAATTTAATTTCATAAAGGAAGGGAGATGTGTGTGTTCAAAGACAATTTTAAGGCAAGTGGTCTTTTTGAAAGCAACCCAGCCTCTCTCCATCTTGTAGACTTGAATGACTTAATCCCATCTGATACAAAGCCATTTAGAAAACCACCATCTTTAAGAAGATGTTTTAAAAGAAGTGAAGATAGATGCGGGAATCAATTCACACCTTGCATCATAGTTGGAGCTAGTTTACCACAAACCAACATTATACAAATTGTGATTTTTACAACCTATTATTAAACCGACATGTGGTAGACACTTCACATAAATTTGAATGAAAAAACAGTGATTTCTACTTGTAAATTTCGTTTACAATTTAAGGACTTTTGACAACTTTCGTGGTAGATATTCCGTCATTGGGATCCCAGCATTTAGTTACAAAAGTCAGATCTTGAGTTTTAATCGTTTTCCAACCTTTTGCTTACATATCTGTAATAACAATAATAATAAATAATGATAATAATAATCATCATTATTATTATTGTTATTACAATGTAATTTTACAGTGACATATAAAAAAGAAATTTCTTCACAACTGGTGAAAAAAAGTGATGCACAGTATTGCAATGGTCCAATTGATTTTTAGCCAAAGAAAAAGTTGTTCAATCATCTTGAAAGGGTTGGATAAAAAGAAAAGTCTCTTGCAACATGCTGGAGGTAGATAGGGATCAGTTATCAGGCCTGATGAAGCTCTAGAGATTCTTTTGTGTCCAGGCGGTGGTCTTGATGATCCCCGGAGTGACCTCAGGCTTCATACCAATTATTGCATCTCCATGATGGATGATGCGGTCGCTATGACAACCATTTGGGCTACCCCTCAGATTTCAATCTCCATCCAATTCATTCCATCCCCCGTCCATTAGGGCGACGGGAGGGGGGCCCCCCTTCCTCGGACAAAAAGCTTTCGTCTTCATTTCCCCCGTCTTTTCTCTCTCTCAGCGATCTTTGTACCGATAGTGCTCCGACCTAAAAGGGAGATTGAGCCCGGTGTGCTAGAGAGATGATGAAAGATGCCATAACAGCGGCGAAAAAGATTACGACTGGATCCCCTTTAAAATCCAAGGAAAATCCTCCTGCCATAATATCAATCTTCATCCTGTTGAAACACTTTGCAAATCACAATCCAAACAATAGGTGGGTCGGTCTTGAAAGGAGGGTCTGGACTTATCTTGGATGGGAGACTCTTTATAATTACTTAGCCTTGGCGGAATATTGAAAACCTTTCTGGTTCCTTTGGTGGAGTTCAGTCTGTTTCAGCTTTTAGCATATAGCACTTATAATAATAATAATGATAATGATAATAATAGATACAATTTATATAGCTGACATATCCACTGGGGATTGCTATAGGCGCTTTGTATTATTATTACCCTGGCTCTAACACGTCTATTCTTTTCTTGGCAAATAGTAATGTGCTAGACTAGAGAGTATCAGATTTTGATGACTACAAAAATCATTTGGACTATAACAATATCGTGCATCTTTTTTTTTTACAAGCTGTTGAGAAAATTATTTTTTATTATTACTATGTCACTGTAGAATTACATTGTAACATAGACGCAGGCCTGCCTTGTCCCTCATTTCTCATTCAAAATATGACTGAGATATTCTTTCAAAAAAATGAAAGCTGTTCCACATATACTTGATCATATTTTCTCTCTCGATGATGTATCAAGTAGTCTTATTTTGATGATACGGAATTCCATTACAATCATGAAATACACACCACTTATCATATTCTAAGAACCTGTTATTCTCATTTTTAAATCCAACTTCAATTAAATGCATTGCATTATTTGAAACCCAATTTGTTCTTTAACTGTATTCTACTTCAGAATATCATATCAAGAAATATCAGGTTAAGTTCAGAGCTGTAATCACATATGCCTATGAAACAAATACCCCTTAACCACTGAAGACAGGAATACTACACAACATGGAATTAAAAGCGAATAATGAACTTGAAACGTTTTTACTTTTCTCTTTGTCTCGCTTCGAACAGTCAATTTCTTTATAATCGTCATCGGACGTCGTAACAAAGAGTCAATTATGAATTTTTAAATGGCGAGAAAAGAAATACAGAGGCAAATATTGGTAGAGTGATTCACGTGAGGGGGCTCTCATACTAAACAGAAGCAGACAAAACCTGATTGTAGTAGTTGTGGATGCATACCCCATTATTACCATTACCGACAAACGTATGTATGAAACATTATAGAACTTAAAATTTGATCCTTGCATATGACTTTTGAAATATTTTTATCTCTGATATCTAATCAGTCTCTCCATTTTTTACGATTAAAAAATCCTGTAACATAAATTAGATTGGCACGACTTGTATCGAGTCTGAAGTACAAGCCTAGCATACGATTCAGCTGTTTACTCAGACAAATATGAACATGATCTGAAAACGAACGCTCCAGCACTGTTCAGTTTATCTCTATTTTGCTCTCTTTCTCTCTTGCATATCCCTTCTCTCTCCCTATCTCTGTCCATTTTAGGTCTTTCTTTTCATTTCTCCTCTATTTTTGACTCTCAGTACTTTCTCTATCTCCACATCCTCATGTCATGTACCTACAAATTTCATTTAGAATTGAAATCAAGATTTATATAATCTTTTCATCTTTCTTCCCAATACATCATCTGTATGAAGTATGAATGTTCTGTAAAAAGTCACACAATTCCTCTTCCTTCCTCCTCCTCCCCAATATCATACGATGGTCCACATCATGTCTTAGAACCTGCTAATAATGTAGTAATGTATGTATAACAATGAGGAAGAAGTAGAAATGTTCATTCCAGCTCATTTTCACCAAAAATGAGAAATATAGAGATCAAAGCTCAAATGCGCCATCAAAAGGAAGTAGGGCAACAAATAAATCAACATCATTACCATTCAGAAAAGAAAAGTTCGCATTAAACACATTTACCTTTATATCAATGTTAATCCCGAAATGCACAATAGAAACAAGGAACACCCTTCCTTTGAAGATGTAATACATCATTCCAGATTTATACCAGCTATATCCATGCATAATCCATTGTATTCCAAGAGAAAAAGTCATCCAACTTGGTTTTGAAGTTGGCCAATGAATACATTTCAGAATGCACAAAAGCAATAATATATTCACAAATCTTTTCCAAGATCTACTCCACAATGATTCCTTTTGTAGCCTTTAATATAAATATCAGCAATTTTTTTCCTCTTCAAAAATTTTATGCAATATGAGGCCATCCTTCAACCAAAGGATAGGCTTGTGGACATTATATCATACGGTGTATTACACCAATAAATAGCTCCCTATGATTACATCTTCTGTGTATTAACTCCAACACTGACCATACCGCAAACCAAGATCAAGATATTGACACGCTTCTGGGTGATATTCCTTTTGAAATGCTTCACATATCACCAATGATCTTATGTCTGATATCCTATGAAAAGTATGAAGAGAGGTGATGTACATACACCATGTCACCAGAAAACAACTACTCGTGACCCAACACATAGCATTATAAGAAGCTAGAATCAAGAGTTTGAGAGGCTAGTGGCTGATGTTCCTTTCAAGATAATTCACAAATTATGATATTCCGATCAAAGAGAGGTGATGTATATTCACCATGTCACCAGAAAACAGCTACTTTTGATCCAGCACAAGAGTTTGAGAGGCGTGTTGCTGATGTTCCTTCCAAGACGGTTCACAAATTGCTTATGATCGGATCCTCTTATTCAGGGTGAGTGCTCTTTCTACGACAAGCGTACAGGTTGCTTGTGAGGAGAGACCCTAAATCGTGTGAGAGACGGAGTATAAAAGCAGGAGGTTGAACATGTGCTTCCCACCACCAGGCAGCGGCTTCACAGCAAGTGGGACGGTGGAGAGAGAGAGAGAGAGACAGTGGGGAGTGAGGGAGTGAGTGGTAGGGAGGAAGGGAGAAAGCCATGTAGATAGAAAGGGAGGGAGAGAGGGGGAGAGAGAGGTAGGGAGAGGTAGGGAGGGAAAGGAGAAAGCTAGAGATAGAGAGGGAGAGAGGGAGAGAGAGAGAGTGAGAGAGAATGGACGGTGAGAGGTGGGCAGGGACACAAAAAGCGAGGGGTGTTACAGGTAGGGAGGAAGGAAGAAAGCAAGAGATGGAGAGGGACATAGGGAGTATGCATGCACACCAAAAGTCTAGGGTATGTGTTTGCAAACTACATAGGGAGAGAGATTGGAGTGTGAGAGGATGGGAGAGAAGGAGAAAGCTAGAGATGGAGATGGTAAGAGACAGACAGACATAGAAAGAGAGTTTTGATTGTGAGAAGTAGGGAGGGAGAGAGAAAGTGAGAGATGAAGAGGGAAGAGGGAGATGCATTGCCACCATGGCTCTTACCCACGTCGCACTGCAGTGCAAGCAAGACGACATTGAAGAGCCATTGAGAGGATAATAAGAGGGCACTCCGCCCCCCCCCCCCTCTCCTTAGCTCAACAATTGCTGACACAACATCACAGAAAAGAAAACATGCAACCAGAGGAGCGACGAACGGACTGCTAAATCCATCAACTTTAAATCGAGGGCGCGAAAGAGAAAGGAGGCTTGGAAGAAAGGGAGAAATAGGTGAGGGACTTTGAAGCCCCCAAGTTCAAAGCGATGAAGTGACCGACCCCGTCCCCGAGGCCCTGGGGTACAAGCCAGTGGTCTTTGTGGTAGTCCACGCTCGCAAACCTCTTTGTGTATTTTTCCAGCCATCTGATACTTTTCTAAGTTTCCGTCGCGATGACCCGTGACTTACATTGGGCCAATAACCCCCAAGCAATACCCCCTGATGTCCCAAAAAGCGGGTATTGTTTATGCAGTTTTCATTCATACTATTGTCAAAATTTCAGATTTTCTCAGATTAGGAAATGTTGACGTCTGGCTACGAACGCTACGTGTGATACTTCTTTCAGTATAATTCAGCTGTATAAA
>BQKZ01008408.1:9656-26685 GCA_036244855.1 Temnopleurus reevesii | reverse complement strand
AATATTTAGGCTAATTTGAAAGTCTTGCCTCCTAGATACTCATAATTTTACAGTTTTACAATTGTTTACACTTTGAGGTATATTGCATATTAACAACATTCCTGTTTGCCAATTGATATTTTTCATGAGTTTATACCCCATTTACATTTATCCGATTTTTACCCTGCGTTTTGACAGTGAACATACCGCCGAATATTAGTCCGATATGGTATTCAGACTGTTTCCCCGTCAATTTTTATTGTCCTGACCTACTGTCGACACGGTTAGAAAAAATCTATATTGTTGCCCCGGTTGGTCACCGTATAAGCGTAAATGGGGAATTATCCGGAGTTTCCACCGGTGTTTAGCTAGTGAACACCAGGGGAATATTAGTCCGATATGGTACTCGGAATGTTTTCCCGTCCATTGTCTTGACCTATATACTGTCTGATACGACTGTAGAAAAAAAATCTAGTGTGTACCCGGGTTGGTCACCGTATAAACGCGAACGGGGTTTTAACCGGGGTTTACCCAGTGAACACCAGGGGAATATTAGTCCGATATGGTACTCGAATGTTTTCCCGTCCATTGTCTTGACCTACTGTCCGATACGGCTAGAAAAAAGAAGAATCTATATCGTGTACCACGGTTGGTCACCGTATAACTTATAAATGTGAACGGGGCATTATCCGGGGTTTACCCGGTGTAAGCCAGTGAACATCAGGGGAATAATAATCTGATATAGGACTCGGACTGTTTCCCTGTCAATTTAGATTTTTCCTGACCTGTCTTATACGGCTAGAAAAAATATTTATAGTGTCATGTGTACCCGGGTTGGTCACCGGTTAAGTGTGAATGGGGGTATTATCAGGGGTTTACCCGGTGTTTAGCCTATGAACATCAGGAGAGTACTAATCTGATATGGCAATTATACTTTTTTTACCATCAAGTTTTATTATCCTTGGCCCCGTAACATAAAAATGTCCAATCAATAACGAATGATATGAATAGCAAGTCTATGTGAAATAATGCACTTAACTTTGCGATTGATCGCTAACGTTACTTAATCTCTTTTGTGTTATGGCCCCTGATCATGCTGATCTATATTCTCATACGGCGAGAAATAGGCGGGTTTATTAATAGATACAAATGTTATGCATACCTCTAACACAATGGTTGTTCTAGACAATCCGAAAGCTTGCCCGAAGCTTTCCCGACATAGCAACAAGTAATTTATGCAAACTGGATTCCAAGTATTGTAGTCTTATTGTTATCAACCGGCCTATGGAATACCGCGTAACTACGTGAAACGCACATAAATTTGAATATATAAGTAAACCCGCCTATTGCGTCTGGTGCTTACTAGGCTGTTAACCTAAAGCCCCGGTCACATATGACCCCGGAAGCAACATGATTCACCCCGACTCGTTGTTCTGAGGCAGTTAACTGTGAATTAACAAAGAGTCGGGGTGAATCGTGTTGCCCCCGGGGTCCTATGTGACCGGGGCTTTAGGCGTACTCTATAGTACAAATCCGGTATTTATTTACCTCTCCTTATCAAGGAGTAAGCAGGAGCTGATGGTATTAAGCGGGAAATTCCCATAATTAACTTTGCTTTATGACATCACTTGAACTTTATCCTAATAGGCAGGTTTACTTATATATTCAAATTTATGTGCGTTTCACGTAGTTACGCGGTATTCCATAGGCCGGTTGATAACAATAAGACTACAATACTTGGAATTCAGTTTGCATACATTACTTGTTGCTATGTCGGGCAAGCCTCGGGCAAGCTTTCCGGTTGTCAAGAACAACCTTTGTGTTAGAGGTATGCATAAAATTTGCATCTATATTAGTAAACCCGCCTATTGACAAGTGCCAAGTACAATATATTTATCATGACACAAAATGGAAGAAAGGTCTTTCGCTTATGCCCAAATTTGTCTTGTGAAATGAGAATTATTAATTCGATCCATTCTCTTTTCTTTTACACTGCAAAAGTACTAGTGTTATATTTAACACCAGCCAAAATCTATTTAGGTCCACACTATAGGAAAGTGTTGAAATAAGAATTTGAAATCAAACCAATATATCTAAACACCGACTGGTGATGTTAAGGTGCTTAAACAGCACCATCAGTTGTTTAACTGTAATGATTACATTCCAAACCGGTGTTAGTTCCTAAAAGTTTTGTGGTGTGGACCTATATAGATTCCGACTGGTGTTAAATTTTACACCAGCGTTTTTGTTGTGTACCATTATACTGCCTCATGAAACATTCCAGAATGCGTTGACAATGGAGTCAAACAATGCAATTCACAATTATTCACCCATGTCCAACCTTCTACGGTGTCTGAATTTACAATGACTATTATGAAATAGAATCAACATTATTTCTATAATTTNGTGTTTAGCCTATGAACATCAGTAGAGTACTAATCTGATATGGCAATTATACTTTTTTACCATCAAGTTTTATTATCCTTGGCCCCGTAACATAAGAATGTCCAATCAATCGTAAGATTGATATCAATCGCAAGTCTATGGTAAATCATGTACTTAACTTTGCGATTGATCGCAAACGTTATTTAATATCTTTTGTGTTATGGCCCCTGACCATGCTGATCTATATTCTCACACAGCGAGAAAAGGCGTCTGGTACTTACCAGGCTGTTAACCTTAGGCGTACACTATAGTACAAATCCGGTATTTATTTACCTCTCCTTATCAAAGAGTAATCAATAGCTGACGGAATAAACTGGGAAATTCCCATCATAAACTTTGCTTTCTGACATTACTTGAACTTTATCCTTATAAAGTTGACAAGTGCCGAATACAAGATATATGTCATGACACAAAATTACGAAGCTGTCTTTCATTTACAAGCCCCAAATTTTGTATGGTGAAATCAAAATGATTTATAGTCGATACACTTTATTTTCTACTACACTGCAAACCACAGGTGTTAGATCAGTCGAATTCTATATAGGCCCACATTTGCATGATGAAAAGAGAATTATTTATTCGATGCACTCTCTTTTCTTCTACACCTGTACACGGCAAAAACACCGTTGTTAGATTTAACACCAGTTTGTAATCAAGCAAATACACAGTACTGTACATATATAAAGGCCAAATGTTGTTCCGGGATTGAAACAGCGCCACTAGGTGTTTAGATATAATGATTAGATTTTAAAGGATATTATTTCCAAACTTTTTTGGTGTGGACCTATATAGATTCCGGCTGGTGTCAAATTTAACACCATCGATTTTGTAGTGTACCATATGCATACCGTCTCACGAAACATTCCAGAATGCGTTGACAATGGAGTCAAACAATGCAATTTACAATTATTCACCCATGTCCAACCTTCTACGGTGTATGAATTTACAACGACTATTATGAATACAATCAACATTATTTCTATCATTTTTATAACTTTGGGAATCTTCCTGGAAGTATGTATTGGTGAATGTTTTGTACTTAAATTTCGAATGTTTTTACACAATGTTATATGCTTGCAGTTGACAAATTTACTCAAAAAGTTTGAGCTGCAGCCCCTCAGATACTCCCATCCTCCCCCCCCCCTTCCCAGTTCCGCGGTCCCTCATGAGTACAGTGTTGCCAACCGTTCGAGAATATGCATGAGGTGTATTCTGATAAACATGACTTAAACAATGTTTGTTACACGAAAATGGCTAGGAGACATGGACATTGATGTCTATACTTTCACTTTTGTTCAGCTTTGGGGTTATTCACGTTTTAATTTTTATCTCATGTATATTCTGGAACCAAACATAATGAATTGTCTTACCTGCAACTAGTATACTGGTTTTACCGTTCATTTAATATATTGCAATTAGCCATCAGGCAAACAAATGTTTTATCAATGAACGTTTGACTAAAGAAACATGTTATCTCTTTAGTTCGACAAAAGCGTGTTCATTTAGATAGGACTGCATTACATCAGAAAATGTATAATTTTCTCTACTTTGCACTCAAAAGATAAAATTGGTGGAATGTTTACTTGACACAATTTTGAACTCTGTTATATACTCAATGGACACGAGTTCCGCAAACAGCTATCTCTTGGAAAGAAATCAATGGTCAGTTTGTTCTAAAATCTCCCATTACTATTGTGCATGATACCATGTTAATTTTCTGTTTTTACTGAAAAGGCCATTCTTTTTATGTCAGTGATTAAGTAAGCCAAAAATCTTTTCGTTTCTGACAGACTCGTAAGGATATTCTTTCTGTGTATTCAGAATATGTGATGAAACCCTGAATTTTGTAATTTGCGAAATTTCTGTTTTGATTTCGTTCTCTATTTGTGCAGGTCTATTTCGGGACTGAAGCGAAACCTTCCACGAGAACAAAATTCCTCAAGTCAATAAAGTAGTACTGTGTAAATAAATCATCGAACGGATATGCAAAATTGTAAAATTACCGAATAATGTGAAACCAATCAGTTTCTGCAAAGTCCCATTTAAAGATTTGCAAAAGCACCTAAAACTAAAGAGGCGCAATGATTAAAGAACGGACTGCAACATTTGGTGAATTTTAACCGCTGGAGTCAGGTTGTAAAATACGAGCTGACAATATTTTTTTATGGAAGACATTTCTTTATGATCCACGAATGATCAAATCGAGAACACGACCTGATATATAATTAGACTTGAGGAAACAGTCGTTTGGTTGTAGCCATGTCTCGCGGAATGAATTTGGACGCGGCCGACGACCTAGCCGCTTTGGACACACTCAGCGAGGAGGTTATGTTGGAGGCTATATGTCGGAGATATGAAAATGACAAAATATATGTGAGTATATCAGAATTTTAAAAATTATTTCTTTAATCATTTACCACAGACGGGTTGGAGTACCCTGTTCAGCCGTCAGCTCGTATTTTCCATAATACCATGTGGCAATATTTTCTGATGTTGTCAAAAAAGAGGGACACAATGCTAAACATGTTTGGAAAATATGCAACCCAGCCTGCTCATACCTCATTTATTGGATGTGTTGAAAACTATTCTTTATCTTTTGCTTATCCTAATGGAGAAAGCTTACCCAATAGCACCACCACTACCACCACTATCATCATGATCATCATCATCATTATCATCATCATCATTATTATCATCATCATCATCACCACCACCACCACCACCACCACCACCACCATCTCTATCACTACCATCATCATCATCATCATAACCACCCTCACCAGCATCATCATTATAGTCATAACCTCCACCACCAACATCATCACATTCGTCATCGCCATCAGCATCAGCATCACAACAATGACCATGATTGTCATCAATATCACAATCATCACCATCATCACCATCATCATCATCATCATCATCATCATCATCATCATCATCATCATCATCATCAACATCATCGCAAATACCACACTTCGTCATATTCTGCATAGCTGTCATTGTCATTAAATTAAACGTAATTCATTAAACGTAACAATGCGACCTCATACACTCTCTATAAAAAGTTGGGCCAAAGTTTACTTAACACTGGACAACATACTGTCCTTATTTTGGTCAAATTATGTCTAACTTCTGGTGGAATGGCAATCTTTGACCATAAGCTGGACATATTTTTATTAAAATGCAAAATTCAACTACGAATTGTTTTGACAGCTTGTTACCTAGCGTTGGATACATTTTTACCCAGTGTTGCAAGAGTGTAATGTTTAGTAAATACTTCCGTGAAGTTTATTATTCTCTACATTTCAATCTAATATCAAAATAATGTATCATTTAAGCCTAGAAAACCGAAAAAAAACGCTGTTTTCATTTCAACAGATGGAGCTCATATAATTGAAATTATATTTTATTGACAATATTAGATTGCAATGACTTTAACAGAAGCGTATTTTGTACCCATGACACGATATATAGTTCCGTAAAATAAAGTAGGACACAAAATCGCAAGCCGGTTCCGATTTTAATAGCATTACAAATGAGCATTGCAACGGCGTTCGACTTGATTTTATGAAAATAGATTATATCGTGTTCTATGAAAATGAAATGGAAAAAGGACACATACATGCATCAATTTCTAGTTTCAGATAGGCTCAAAGTTGCACCTGTACGTCATTGTCTCTATCCGTTGAAAAGAACAGATATAATTGTTGCATCCATTTATGATGAATTACATAAATAAGGGTAGAAATTTTAATATTCATAATTAAATTCCAGCATGATAACTAAAATTAGAATAGATATGCGGACATTCCAATAAAGTGTCAAGTCCTTTACGCCCCCCAAAGACAATATCTTGACAACTATTCATTGAAATTGATTAAAATTCAACACGTATGAATTATATACCATATGTGACGTGCATATTAGAGTTCACAGAATTTCTTCAAGACATTAATAGCGTAACGGACGTTACAATGCCATGGAAGGGCATGGATCAATATTTCAGAGTATGTCACGGGGGCGAGAGGTTGTAGATTCGGACCACTGCCGAGTCATAACAAAAGACATTGAAATAATGGGACTTTCTTTCATCCTGTTGCCAGATGCTCGGCAATGACGTATATTATGGTTCAAAGATGCACATAAATTATGATAGGATGTATTGTATATTCTTATTGTGTAAACACGGCTAATATTATATCTTTCATATTACTGTTTTCTTTTTTTTTTATTCAGACATACATAGGGGATATATTGATAGCTGTCAACCCATACAAGCCTATCGGAATCTACACATACCAGGTACATCTTGTTCTTGTTTGTGTTTGGTATTTCCCTGACGAAGAAGATAGGTGTTTTTAAACTTATTGAATAATGATAATAATATAGATTATTGCTATAGCGCTAAAAACAAAAAGTCCCATAACGCTTTACAATTTAACAGAACAAAAATGAAAACAATTAGATTACTGTGGGAAAAGGCAAGTCTTAAAGTGCCCACTTGGTCAAAGAACAATCTCTAAGAATATCTTTCGGAAACTTTTACTGGGAAAAGTATTCATTCCTTCAAATGTCAAATCCCCATGAAAATCTTAGCTAGGTATAACCATGAGGTTGGGTCAAATTTTCATGCGAAGTCCATGTAACTTTGGTATCCACTTAGTCACTTAACCATAAAGACAAAGTCAAATCTTCTAAAGCTTTCATCTATTGATGATGCCATTTTTATTCAGTAATACACATTTAGATCGGAAATGTTTTTCTGGATTGGCAGCTACATGCTTACAAATCTTTACCTCCGTTACATGGACTTCATATTGCCTTTGCATGTACAAGACATTGCCAGGCGCCGAATTCCAAGAAGCTACGGTCTTTGAGGAATGCTTTTTGGTGGGACACTGTGTTTAGGGTAATGTTGTTATTGGACTGTATTTCCCTGGTTTGAAAAAGGCATGGATTTACAAAAATTGACCGAACCCCGTGGAAATGCCTTAACGATCTGACTTGTTAACATCCCGTTTTCCAGTTATCAATAATCAATAATCATATTTTGGTTTTCTTCCTCATTTCAATTCCTCCTCCTTAGATCTCACTCTCATATGCCGAACTCAAATACAGACAGTCATTGGCGCCACACGTTTTCGCTGTGGCCGACAAGTCTTTCAGCTCTATGTGAAGAACAGGCATTCGACAATGTACTGTGATCAGCGGAGAGAGTGGGGCGGGAAAGACAGAAACTGCTAAGTATGTGATTGGTCACATCATCAGTCATTGTAACAGCAAGAAGAACAACTTGCAGGAGAAGATCATCCAGGTAAAATAAGCTGAAAACCTCTATCAGCTCTCCCCTCCCCACACTCACACACACCTACACTATGACGGACATAAAACAAACAAACAAACTGTTCCTCTCTTGAAGTTTGGTATCATTAAATGAGGCAAAATTCATCATGACCATTTCAGACTTTAGCCAAAGAATACCAATGCACGAAGCCATCATATCATCATAGTTCTCATTGTTATTATTCACTGTACATCTGTGCGCTTTCTCAATGCAGTTAGCTGGAATTGTTGCTATGTGGGGATTTTTTTTTGTCTTCATACAAAGCTTTCCTTTGGTTACCTTCACGATTGATTGCGGTAATGGTTAATGCTACTCTAGAGAAGAAGATGCTCCATTTGGTGTATGTATCTATTAACCAATTGCACTAGACATTTTTTCTTTTATACTGATAAGGTTTTTCAATATAAAATGCAGCAAACTAGATGTTCCTTTTCTTATGTATAATTCTAAATATTGATCCGAAATATGCATGTACGTTAAATAATTGAGATAAGAGACGGATCATAAAATCATAAAGATGTGGAATATCTATCAGGAAACTTCTTGTAGTTTGATAGTTTCATCAAAGGAACAACGATCTTATATGGTGAGGCAAGCAACTCAGTTCACTTGAAATATTAAGATCATATATACATGAATAATAAAATCATATTTGTGCTCGCTATGTGATTTATGATCACGATCATTTAATTGTAAATCCAAGAGAAGTGTAATCCCAATTGGTCCACAAGCGCCCTGTTATACGGTCGATAAAAATCCCGTAGCTTTTCCAACACATCTTCGGAAACCTCAGGATGAGGGCGCCCTTTCGATGGTATCATGCACCGGAAGTCGGGTCGTTCCGGAACTTGCGCACAAAAGAACCCCTTGGTTTCATTCTTAACAAAGTGCGAACGTCTGTAGAACTTCGGTAATCCGAGAAACGCTTCAACTCTGACCATAGTCGGGTAAGGATCCTTCGCGAAGGCATCACCGTCGATAAAGAGGAACTGGTCTCTGCCATAAACCTCAAGGTTTGCCTTTACAGATACCACGTACCTTCCCTGAAGAATGATCTTCGAATCAGCAATATCGCCATCAGGTGTTATGACGGTTTTCTCGAAGGTGTCGCAGATCCTGACTGACTTTTCGACCATGTCATAGGGTCCATCTTTGGGAGCGTCGGAGTGCGCTACGCGGTGGATGTAATCAGATATAGCCCTGTCTACCGGATCGCGCATGATGACAAGGAACTTTGCACCGGGGGCGAGGTACGCCTTGAAGTCCAGGAAACACATTTCCGGATAAGAAAAGAAAGCTGGATTCTCCGTCATGGTGATCTGATGTGGGCTGCTCAGCGGCATACGTTGAATCCACTTCGCGATCGAGTCCTTGTTGACCTTTTCTCCAGGGAAAACTACCTCTCTTGACATTGAAACGGCTGGGTGAAGATCTAGGAATCGACTCAGAGTTCCGGTGCCACATTTCTTGACACCGGCAACCAAAGCAGCTGGGATTCTCCTTTTGCAACCTCTCGTCACTTTTAGGGCGTCCGTAACAGGGTTCTTTCTGTTGCCGTAGGTGAAGCAGATGTCGACTTTCTTAGGCCACTCTGGATCCGTGTCATTAATCCGACTCAAAATTGTTTTGATGTTTTCCATCGATTCGTCACCTGAATGTTCCCTTTCCCATTGTTTTTGTGATGAATTCCTCAAGCCGACTGTATCCTCTCTTTCTTTGTTCCTTATCGCGTCCGATTTAATGCTTTCATCTTGACCATATCCTAGTGGCGAGTTCTCAGCTTTGATCAAACTTTGTTTCCCATCAGTCGGACTCAGTTTTCTCTCTGCTATATACTTCAAGCTCACCCTGAGTGAAGCGATGTCGTTTGAAAAGATAGCTCTTCCACTGTATGTGGCAATAATCAGAATTATGAAAGTGACTGAGATAGACACTTTCCAGATCCATTGCGTCATGATAGAAGACTTATCCTTGAATGGCAGGTAGATCTGATGCCAACGCTCCTAGTTTGAGAGAATCTTGCAGCTGTCATCTGGCTCGCAGATCGATTTCTTATCTTTGATTAGTAACCATGCCAGCAACATCGATTTCTGCATGGAGGGGAAAAAGGGATGTTTAATCGAGAGATATTATTTAAAGTCTAGTGATTTGTTTGCAAAGTCGTTTGCTAAATGTCGGATTTTAAACAGATGTTCAAATGGCTTTATTAATCGATAGGTAGGCGCTGATTATACTGAGAAATCACATACCATAATCATGTTAATGAAAAAAAAATGTCTGTTAAAGTATTTCCTTTCATTTCATTTTTAGGGGGTTTGAATAATCGGACTCCCCTATTATTTTATAATTGTCATTGTTTATAATCTATTATAAAATACTAATAAGGATTTGTTTCAATGATTGTCAGGTTTGTAAGGCTGCTGAGTGCGTGAAAATTCATTATTATTTTAACACATGAATACCTCCTTGAATTCAATGACAAAAAATGGCTTTTGCACACTGACACAAGCCCACCTCAATGCCCCCATTGAAAATTCCACTATGTTACGGTAATATTTACCAAAATATTAAATTCAAAGGTTAATTATCTGCAACATCTTATTATAACTAATTTGTTAGCCGAAACATTACCAATATCAGATTCCTTTACCGGTATATTGGGTTGCAAATGGGGAATCATAAGGGCATGAGAGGGGCTAACATTTAGTGTGCCTAAAAGTTGACTACTTTAAAAAAAAAAATAAACTACTCCAGAGTTATGTTTTATGATAATGTTTGTAGAGTGATACACGACTTCAACCATGAGTGGTGACCCTTTCTCCCCTTGGAAAACGCAGAATCTACGGCTTGCACTCTCTGAGATATTGACATTTTATGTGGTCGAGTTCCATAGGAACGTGGAGATAATGCACATTGGAGGAATGGAATATTCTTTTAAAGATATTTTAAAGATATTTCAATATTTTAAAGATAGTGTTCAATATGATTACTTTTCTGCATTTTTTTAAAACTGCGTTATTTTTCGTTGGGGGTTGAAAGGGTCGCCAGTCGTGCGTAGAGTGATACGTTAATTTACGAACAGTTTTACGAAACACAACTAATCTGGACCAGTTGCTGCATTAGTAAGATTGACTAATTAAGCTTAGTTTGCATCCAATCCAGCGTACAAGAATAGTATTTATTAGTCCAACTACAATTAAGCTACTTCAGTATAGTCACTTAAGTAAACATATAATGTGACTCACCCATGCTGGACTAAAAGTTTTGTTCGTGTCTCAATTTAGTATAATTATAGAGCTATAATGCCCAATTCTAAGCGTATTTTTAAAAGTTATTATAATGATCTTGATAATAATTTACATTCTTTGTATAACCAATCTTTTAGGTGAATCCATTGCTAGAAGCTTTCGGGAACGCTCGGACTGTCATGAACGACAACTCAAGCTGATTCGGAAAATTTCTTGAACTTCAGTTCACAGAAGACTCTCAAGTCGTGGGAGGTAATAATCTCTTTAATTTTTAACAATCACGTTTACAATAAAGAGCAAAATATGGTCAGGGTTGCGGTTTATTCAAGATTTCTTCAAAAGACAGGGTGGCCTCATTCAAGCCACATGGCCTGCTTTGCAAGAAAGTCTTGCCAAAACATAAATGTAATGGAAGCATATGAACAACACAAATGATAGTAAACCGCACCCCTCTCCCTGTAATTCATATAATAATTCATTGTGTTGCCCCTTCGAAATTTTGCGAAGAGTTTTGGGTTTTAACTATACATGTACTACGTGAACACGTCCCATCCCTACTTAAAAAAAAACATATGCGTTAATAAATTGTGAACAGAATCGACGAAGTGCAGAGATGCTTATCGTTCCGGAATATGCGTGAGGTCAAAATTATAATCATGTGAATAACTAAACATCGGAACAAAAGCGAGAGCAAACATGGCAACATTGGCCACACTCTCAGTCATTCACTTGGAGTGAAAGTCTTGAATTCATAAGAAAATGCGCCTCATGCATATTCTGGAACGGTTTGCAGTTCTTTAGTAACATCTGCCAATAGCCTTTAAATGGCGTAATATTTATTCACACGCTTGTTACAGAAATATATTTAACCCAACTAATGTGTCCGCGCTCTATTCCTGGTATTGTATTGAAGGAAGAGCTTCATATGAGCTCTTTCACGAAACCAAATAAAATATGTTCATTGAAGAACAAATTCCTACCAAAATCAAGAAATCGTAATGTTTCTATCAATAGAATTATACAATAAAATCAAACATACCTTCTTCGCTAATCCTCTCAATGAACAACTTCTTACTCCTATCTCTAACGTAGTTGTGGAGCCTGGAGTCATCCCGTTTGATTTTACCTTCACCCAGGGTGTATCATGAAGAGGTGCCAAATCATATTTTACCCCCAAAGATAATTCAATAATAGACCCCAAATCTTTCTCGATGGGCGGTATTGCACCAACTTTCGTGCTTGTCTCGTTTCAGGCAGTTTAACGACGAAAAAAAGAGAGCCGACGTTTGTGCAGTGCTTCATATTCTCATATATTTTCAAGATTTTATTCATTAATTCATCCGTGTTTTCACTAAGTTACGGTAGCAAAAGGATGTTGTTGCATGAAGCCAAGAAATCCCCACGTGGCATCCTATCAACATTCGTGTGAAATTCTACACTCGGAGACGCAGTTTCAATGGATTTGTAACTCATTTCGTGCAACTATACCCTCTGGCTACCGCCATTTCAAGAAAACCCGGACGAATTGCTTTCTTAACATGCAAGTTGTGAGGTTTGAAGAACGTTACATTTTTATACATTACAGAGCTCTCATTAGGCCCATTCTCTGAAACACACTTCACCGAATTTGGGGCAAAATCTTAATTTGATCAGTTATAACTCTCAGACCTCAAGAATTAGAAAGATTTCAAGTTTTGTATAATTCAGAGCACATAAAGACATAATCTACTAAAACGTATTTTCTTAGGCTTTAATTCAAAACTACTAAGGCCAACGCACACTATACAGCTTTTAGTCGTAAGACGTCATCTAAAGGCGAGGTATCAGGTATTTTTTTCCGTGAGACGATGTATTTTGTTTCAATATTAGCAAAATCGGTCTTATGACTAAGATGGTTTTGAGTCTCGTTATAGATCCGTTAACTGATTCATCAATCATTCATCTATTGTAGCTAAAATCGACACGTACCTACTGGAGAAGTCTCGCGTGGTGTCCCAAGGAGAAGGGGAGAGGAACTTTCATGTCTTCTACTATCTCTTTGCTGGATTGACGGAACAGCAGCTCTTGAGTATACTGCTATCACCCCCTGAAAAACACAGGTGAAAATTCTGATTATTTTGTAATATATGAATATAACATCTATAATGCGATATACGCACATTATCCGTGATCTCCAATCTGGATGCAGTCAACCAGTATATTTAATTACCTGTTTAATGGTTGTAATAGAAAATAAACATCAAATAGACGTGGGGTTCCAAAGTATTAAGTTTCATAATTATCATCACAAACATCATTATCATTATTACCATTCTTCTTGTGACAAATTCAGAAGTGACCCCTTACCATATCTTTAAAACTCTATATATTTAAATACTTTGTTTCTCTCATATTTCTATTTCTGTTAAGCACATATATAGGGACTTTCTTATGGTTGTGTTATGCGCCTATATAAAAGTATTTCTTTATTATTTATTACTGTTAGAATTATCATTATAATCACCATCATCATGTAATCGTTGTATTTCATTGCAAGGCTTTTGATGAGCTTAAAGTTTTGATTGATTTTTCACCACCACCACCACCACCGCCACCACTACCACTATCACCATCATCACCATCACCACCACCACCTCCACCGCCACCACTACCACTATCATCATCATCATCATCATCATCATCACCATCACCACCACCACCACCACCACCTCCACCGCCACCACTACCACTATCATCATCATCACCATCACCACCACCACCACCTCCACCGCCACCACTACCACTATCACCATCATCACCAGCATAATCCTGATCATGATTATCAACCACACCACCAATCATTATCATCATCATCATTATTCAACAACAATACCACGATACATCACCACCATCATCATCATTATTATCATCATCATCATCACCATCATTACCATCATCAACATCATCATCATCATCATCATCATTATCATGATCATTATCATCATCATCATCACCATCATCAACATCATCATCATCACCATCATCATCACCACCATCATCATCATTATTATCATCATCATCACCACCACCATCAGCATCATTATTATCATCATCATCATCATCATCATCACCATCATCATTACCATCATCATCATCATCATCATCATCATCATCATCATCATCATCATCATCATTATCATCATCATCATCCCCATATTCAACAGCCTCATCTTGATCACCGTCATCATTATTGATATCAAATGAAAAATGCGGGCGAAAAAGAAACGAGTTGCCATATGATTTATAGATATTGTTTAGTCATTTAAATAATAATTCTATAATCATTATTTTCATCAATATTTATACCAATCCATTTTACTCTACTAATTAGAACTTTAACTGGAAGAGGCAAGCAGATGATCTACACGAGCGAAGACGAATTCCTGCATTGCCAAAAAGCCTTCGATTAGCTCCAAGAGATAATGGAACTCGTCGACTTCACACAAATAGAAATCTTGATCATCTGTCCATCACGCTTCTTATTTATAACAATTTTCATCATCATAACTTTATCTTTGAATCAGGACTTTAACTGGAAGAGGCAAGCAGGCGATCTACACGAGCGAAGATGAATTCATGCATTGCCAAAAAGCCTTCGACGAACTCCAAGAGATCATGGAACTCGTCGGCTTCACGCAAGAAGACATCTGGATCATCTACCGACTCCTATCCGCCGTCATACAGATCGCTGACATCGAATTCGACGTTGATGAGGAGACGGGTGGATCCTATATCGTAGATGAGTACATCCTTAAAGTCGGTAAGAATGTCATTTTGCTCTGCCAATGGGTCTAGTGATATGGCTTTTTTAACATGTTGTTGGATAATTAAGGATTTCTGCATGTATAGTTATCATTTGCCAAAATCATAACCTGTAAATAACTTCGAAAATTAGAACTAAAAACACGCTGATGTTATCGTGAGACCGAGTCACTCGCTAGTGAATGATATTTTTTCCCTTTCAGTCAAAGATTTCATTCACAAACAGAAGCAAATCAATACAGAGAGACAAATGTTTATATAAAAAGAACTCCATAATAATAATGACAATATTCCTGTATAAATCTTAACATTAGTAAATTATATTACATTATTTATCTCATAACTATCAAAGTCAGGAAAATTATTGTGCTCCCGATTTTACGTGATATGATATAATTTGACCTAATATTTAACGATCGCATATATATGTATATTTGTTTTTGTGTTATTTGATAATATTTGCTGTATATTCTTTCTCCTGAACAGTCGCCACGCTCCTTGGTATAGATGCTTCAGCACTAGCTACTGCTCTGATTTCAAACGTAGTTGAAGCGAGAGGTACGTCCGCCTTTTTTTTGAGAATTCGTAAATATTAAAAAAATAAAATCAACATTGATTCTTTCGTTTTCCATCTCTCCTTCGTTTTCTAGTATGCAATAGGCGACGATGAGTTGGGATATTTTTTTTTACAAACTGGCCTCAATCGACGATACGGTTAAGCCCCGGTGACATACAGCCCCGGAAGCAACACGATTCAACACGACTCGTGTTGAATCGTGTTGCTTCCGGGCTTCTGTGTGACTGGGGCCTTAGCAAAGCTATGTAGAACTCACCCGGAATAGTATACAATGACATACTAGTGAAATATGCATGCGTCAATTGTTATGCTTTTATTATTTCATTCAATAGCCATGCATGTTTGTATCTGCTGGTTCATAATATATTCATACATTCTAGTCTGTGATGCTCGAATAATTCCTCGAAAGCGCCATGTCTGTTACGCTAGCAGCTGGTGCTTCTCTTGAAAATCAAGGATACGACCAATTATGAATGGGGAGATTGCACGAATGTGTCACGTCCGTTACGTTATCACTGCCGAACCACTGATAACCCCGAAAGTTAATAGATATTCTGTTACATCTATGTATTCATTAAAAATTAATGTTGAAATAGTTCATTGAATGGCTGTCAAGGGATGCACTTGCAGTTTTTAAGTCACTTTGTTCAGGAATGATTATGTTCGCTCCCCAAAAAATTCTGATGGCTCTGATTTTGAAATATTAGTTTTGTCTAATAATGCTGCATTGTTTACATTTATGCATATCCCTTTACTTTCCACCTTTTTGTACCTACAGGTGAATAGATAGTTACACTAAAGAATGCGGGGCAGGCGGATGATGGCCGCGATGAGTAAATATTCTATCAGTCACAAAGTTTTTTTTGTGATTAATTTCAGTGTTTTTGTTCTCCAAATTTCTAATCATTATTATTAATCCTTAACTATCTGACGTTTTGTTCCTCTAGGTGAACAGATAGTGACACTTAAGAATGTCGGGCAGGCAAATGACGGCCGTGACGCCTTGGCTAAGGCTCTCTACAGCAAACTCTTCAACTGGATCGTCAACCAGATCAACTCGCTACTCGCACCAGATGCAGAGTCACCGTGAGTAAATGGATTAATGAATGAATGAAAGAATGAAGTGATCGATGAATGAATGGATGGATGAATAAATGAATAAATGAATACAAATGAATAAACGAATTAATAGAAACCAAATTAATGAGACTCTGTTCAGCAAAAGTGGATAGTCATCCAAATCAACTCATTGCTAGCACCTGATGCAGATACACAGTGAGTACATGAATGAATTAATTAATGAATAGATGGATGAATGAATGAAAGAATGAATGAATTGATGAATGAATGAATGAACTAAAATGAATGGATGACTGAATGAAGGAATGAAAGAAGGAATGAATGAGCGAACGAATGAGCGAATAGACTAAAAAAGCAAATGAAGCTCTCTACAGCAAACTCTTTAAAGGGAAACCCACCCCTGGAATTATCGTGCTTTCATTGAATAAAGAAAAATCAGATGAACAAACTGTGAAAATTTGAGCAAAATCGGGCAGCCAGTTCAAAAGTTATGACTTTTCAAAGTCACAGAGATATTACGATCCCTACCGCGCATGGGGATCCGTGAGATCG
>BQKZ01008407.1:20258-45304 GCA_036244855.1 Temnopleurus reevesii | reverse complement strand
TAACATAAAGCAAGTTTGCAATCAATCGCAAACTTTTGTACATGATTTCCCATAGACTTGCGATTGATATCAATCGTACGATCGATTGCAAAGCTTTATGTTACGGGACCATGTACGTAAACACATGTTCCCCTTTTCTGAGCAAATTTTCAATGTATATACTGATAGTCAACTAAAGATGGGGAAGTCTAAGAATTTAAGCAACGTAAAATATTAACTTTACAATAGCTATAACTATCCAATCGATATATCAATAGGCTACTCTTGTTAATTGGTAATTAATAATAATTAAACGTTCTTATATAGCGCCTAACAATAACTTTATCAGTCGTTCCCAAGCGCTCTACAATGTATTACCATGATGACTTTAGCAATGCATGCAGCTGTAAGAAGCGCGCTGCATTTTAAGGAAAGAGTTCATGCATGCCAGGTACCCATTCATCTCGCCTGGGTCGAGTGCCGCACAATGTGGATGAATTTCTTGCTGAAGGAAATTAACGTCATGGGTGGGATTAGAATCTGCGACCCTCTAAATGAAAGGCGAGAGTCACGACCACTACACAACGAAGCCTCTTTATGCAAATGTTCTTTCTGAAAATTATGCATTATGTACATTTATATACACTTGTTATCAAAATAGATATCTTTTAAAAATTGATTTCACCAGAATATCAGCTTGTAGAGACCGATAACTTTACTATGACTTAAAATTATCTCTGACAAAATCACATTTTCACTATTTTCTTCTTCCCATGTTCTTTTTTTCTTCTTTGGTATGTAAATCTTTGTTTCTTGTGGATCTTTATTGTTTCCTGTAAATGTATGAAAGTTCTGCTTGGCTTTTCAGATTTTTTTTTAGATTCTTTACAGAATTGTGAAAATTTCGATTTCGATTTCTGATTTGTCACTATTTCATCGTTATTGTAAGTTTCTATTGAATGTACACCAAAATTATCGAGTAACGAATTAATATTCTACAGGATTTAGGGTAGCCGTTTTTCTATCCCTTATTTGATTACAAAAAATATATGAACAATTACTTTTTTTTATTAAGGAGTTTGATTAAAAATGTTGAAAACTTGCCGAGGAGTCATAAGCTAAATTCAACGCAATTTGATATATATTTCTATACTAAGGGTAAATCGCCAGCTTGTTTTTCCTGTCATTTTATTTATTTTCTTTTTCATACTTTCTCAAAACTTGTGAACGATTCGATCAAAATTTTCATTTCGTCAGAAATATTTTTGGAACTCCAATCCGTGGGCGTTATTTTTTAAAATTCAACCCCCGCGCTATATTAAAACGTAATATTTCAGTTACGTTTGATGACAAAATGTTCCTATTTTGTTGTCATTCTTGTTTAATTACTTCTTTCATTTTACAATAATATTGCATTGCTTCTCTATTGTTGGCTGTAGGTTATTTCTAGTGTACGTGAATATACAATTAAATTGAATTAAACATAACATTCGATATTCGGTGTTTCTCTCGCTACAGGGTCCGAGTCGTGTATCGTGTTTAACCCTCGACCTCTCTCTATAATAATAAATCATCTGTTTAGAGCCAAAACGACGCAATAGGGATTGAGACTTGTGTCCTTATAGCATTAAGCTGACGATTTATGACTTAGTGCGTCGAATCCAATACCCGTTATTAAACTCTAAAAACAGAACGGCACAGCAAACACAGATTGGAAATATATGTACATTCAATTTGAAATGGAGACTCAAAATAAAGTAACAAAAGCGGATGTAGACCAACAACTATGTGTCACTATTTCTTCGTTAGTTTTGGCTCCATTTTGGGAGGGACCATTTTTTTAAAACAGTTTTCTTATGTATTTGTTATCATCGTGATTATTGTTTATTTCTAGTTTATTTATCCACGTTATTCATTTATTTGCCATTTTCTTCTTTTTTCTATTTTTTTTTTTTNGGAAACCCTAATCACCCCTCATAAACTCCATTCGGAGACGGAAAAATCATAAATGGAACTTGCAAATGAAAAAAAATGTAAACCACCGAAACATAAAATTCAATTAATACATGTATGGAGGGACGGTTATCTATAAACCGACATTACGACAATTTAATCTCATTAAGACCGTTTCCCCATTGGAGGAATCATCTAGGGAATTAGTATAATCCTATCATAATTTTGTTCTCGTTGACTTGCTGACGGCAATGATGTAGGCCTACGGTCTAACGGCCGACTCATACCTTTGCGTTTTCAGCGTGCGTCGGCCCAGCGTTGTTGAATATGAAAAACGCTCCCCGAGCGCACACTATGTTGGTCAGACGATGGATTAACGTTGGAGGAGCGTATACGCGGAACCTCAGTCCACCGTAAAACAAGCGTCTTTCTGCGTCAGGGAGCATTTTTAATTGTCAAAAACGCTAGGCATCCGAACACAAACGTGTGAGTTGGCTTAAACCAGTGTATATTCAATTAGCCTTTTTTTTTGCAGAGTATAGAGTGCTCTAATATAAAAATATGCTAGTGAACTGGCCAAATTCAGAATATTAGTTTACCCTTAACACGATATCGTCCGTGTTTTCACGAAGTGACGGGAGCGAGAGAGTATTGTTGCATGAAGACAAAGAAGTCCCGACATAGCGCCAAATCAACGGGCATCCCATCGAACAACGCGTTAATTCTATAGAAGGACACGTTTCAACTCATTTAGTGTAACGGTACCCTCTGGCTCCCGGACGAAATATGGGGCAATAGATCCGTACGACATGTATTGAACTGTGACATAGCTATCTCAAGCCGGTTCCACTTTCAATATCATTACAAAGAGCCATTGAATTTGCGTTTGAATCAATTTTAGAGAAATAAATCACATCTTGTTCCATAGTATTAAAAGGAGAGTCTACCCCTAAAATGACACCCATTCAACAGGAGCAGAATAATCAGATGAACAGAATAAAAGAAAACAAAAATCGGACAACTGATAAGAATGTTTATGAATGTTTAGATATTTAGACAAACTGGCATCTGATGACGTCAGGTGTGCGCAATTGATCGTATAATGTCTTTTTAATTTTATACAGCGTTATTTTTATAAAAAGACCCAGGACTCATCATCAACCACACTTGGCAACATAAACAAAGAAATCTCAACCAAGTCAAAATCAAATTACACAAAGAAAATATGAACGACAGCGTAATTTGTGGATCATAAATTGACTTCATGTACCTCAATGTACACTATTTATTAATTAGTATTCACAAAGCAGTGCATGGATAAAATCTATTCAAATATCATGACTTTAACAATAATCAAAACAAACATGAATTAAATAATTTAAAACACGGTATAAACCAATTTTGTAAAATAAAGCGAGGAATGGACAACAGAACCATGTATTGAGCAATATGTGGACAAGACAATCACAAGCAGGTTCCGATTTGAATAGCATTACAATGGAACATTGAATTGGCGTTCGACTTAATTCTACGGAAATAGATTTAATCATGTTTTAATATCAATACAATGTAGGCCTAATAATTACCTCTCTGAAGTACATAATACATTTCACGATCAAACATCGGTCTTTAATGTAATCATTTTAATCATAAATTTCTAAAGTTAAAATCTACACATCACGCCGGATTCTAAATCTGATCGAACGTGCATGAATGTAGTACAATGTATTACACATTAACGCGGAAAGTCAGGCGGAAAGATCGCAGAAGTGATTTATTGTTTATCAATGCAACAAAAAAAAAACCTATCTCCTGCATCTTGTGTAGCAAGATTGACGCGTTTAAAAAATCACGCTTTGAAACAGAAGAATTTGTTTGGCGCTCCAAACGAAATCACTCAAAAGCCTGCGCGCGCAGAAGGTATGGAGCCTCAGTGACATCAGGGGCCTGTGACATAAAACAAATTTGTAATCAATCGCAAACTTTAGCGCATTATTTCCCATAGACTTGCGATTGATATCAATCTTACGATCGATTGGAAAGGTTTACTGTACGGGGCCCAACTTTGTTTTTATTTTGTTAAAGTTGTATTAACACGCAACTTTTTGGCGATTTACTTAGGTTTTTTATTTATTTATTTTTATTTATTCACGAATATTGATTCAGAGTCAGATTTGTAGTGTTGGTTGCGTGCATTGATTCCACTGGTCAAACAACAAAATTAATGGAAAATTTGGTCTTGATCAATGCTCTGGTCACATGATGTCCAATGAAATACGAAACAAAATACAAAATAGTGATGCATAATGTAACAAAAATCTTCTCTAAAAACAATAAAAATGGTGAGAGAGAAATTCCTTGATTGAATATATTCCAATCAAGATATTCAGCAAATGCACAAATAAAACATTACACAGTAATTATATTCACTCATAAGTAATTCATAATCAATAAAATGAACATAAATGACAGAACGAATGTGAAAGCGGATAGTAGAAGACTTTTGAAAAAGAATTATACTCACACACTATAACTTAATCTGCACACAGACTAAAGAATCATAATTATACTAGTACTATTTAATCAATGTCCAAATGACGGGAATGTGGATTTATTTTGCTAGAAAGGTGATAAATCATTACATAAATCAACAAATTTCACAAAGTAACAGAACAGTCTCCATTAAGAATAACAGAAATATAATTAATATTTTATAAATAAACTAAACATTTTCTTAGCAAAATATATGGTTATATAACTAAGACATCACAATGTACAGTGAAAGATTGTACAATACAGAGGGGATGAGCTCAGGCTACATGAAATATAAAGCTATTAGCTGTAGTTAATATTTCATCTGGTAAGATAAGTATAGATTGTCATTTGATTATCATGAAATATTATTTCTATTTCTGCAGAATGATAAATCTCTTGGAAAGAACATTGCTAAAATCATTAGGTCTACATATAGGAGTGCTGCCATCCTAAAACCTACACAATCCTATTTTTTATCATAAAAATCTGATTTTCAGAAAAAATTCATTTTCTTAGCTTCCATACACTTTCTAATAATAATAGTGGCTATTTGAGTTATTTGTATAGCGCACAGGTCCACCTTTCGGTGCTCATGGCACTTTAAGTTAAATAGAAAAGTAAATGAAGACAATACAAATGGAAGCAAGAATATCCTGGTATTGAAGTGTTATGATGAAACAAACAAGTAGGCTTTAAGTTGGGATTTGAATGCTTCTGTTGAAGATAGCTGGCGTAATTGAAGAGGGAGGTCTTTCCACAATTTCTAACACTGTCTCAAAGATTTATGATATCCCATTTTGTCCTATAAATGTCCAATTCTAACTGAAAATTCTTTTAGCTGGTAGTTCTGATGTAGTTAGATTTCATATCATCACACATAGGTTATCACTATAGTGCGGATGGAGCAATGTGAAATACAATATTCTGCAAGCACGTAAGCAATATCACACTCAACCGTAAGTGATATCGCAGCATAATTCACAATATTAATATGGGAAAGACTAGAAATTTACTATTGAATGGAATATAATCATATAGGCTTAGGGTTAATTTTAAAATCTATATGCTAATTCTATAATACATGAAATTATTTGTAAAAAATGAAATATAATTTGATTTTCATTTTGGTAATTAATGGACTTAACTAAAGTGCTTACATCAAAATAGAGATACGTAGTAATAACATCACTACAATGTGCTTTCTAAGCGCTTAGGGACTTTCCCTGTGCGAGTGATAAGCGCTATATAAAAAACATTCATTATCATTATCAACATGTTGATGAAACACATAATTATAGATCCATAAGTCTATATTTCTGCATAAAATAAAAATATAATCAGCTTTCAACATAAAACAGAACCACACATTTAATATCAATGTACAAGTACAATTGCATTTCTCTGAAAATGTCAGCATAAAACTTGTTTAAAATATATCTTTAAAATAGCAAAGTCTATTGCAATAATCTCAGGCTAAAAACATCATGTGGTGTACTTAGGCATCATAATAAAGGAATTCTACTCTAAAACGATATGATTCTTTGGTAAAACCTTGCATGTTACATGGATGCATTCCTCTTGCAAGATTAGATGGCAAGCTATCTTAATCTTACAATAGCTGGCCACCTAAGAAATTGGTACAATAAAACGCCAAGTGCGCTGCATGGTAGCTGCCGGGCTAAAGCCAGGGTAATAATGCTGCAATTGTAGAGCGCTTAGGGAATTCTCATGAAGAGTTGATAAGCGCTATATAAAAGCCGTTCATTATTATTATTATTAAAGAATTCCGGAACTACTTTATTTTTAGCATATGGCAAGTGTCAGAGGCTGGCGCATCCATTCAGAATCTTCATTCAAATTCCATTGATAAAAACAAGCAGTTATTAGCAACCGATGGAAACAGAATCCAATGAGCAAGCAAGCACAATCTTTGATTTCCATTGGTTGTTCTGCATTTTAGATACAATGCTAGATAGATATTGTGAATCATTGGCCTGCTTAATTCTATGAAACAGAGTGATAACTATTGTCTTCAATAGAACAAAGGCAAGAATTTTACAAGAATCCTAAATTGAAAATATCGTCCATATTTTCACAAAGTGACGGGAGCCAGAGGGTATGGTTACAGGAAATGAGTTACAAATCCATTGAAACGTCTCCTTCTATAGAGTTAACAAATTGTTAGATAGGATGTCCGTTGAAATGGTGCTATGTCGGGATTTCTTTGTCTTTATGCAACAATGCTCTTTGGTTCCCTTCACTTCGTGAAAATATGGACAGTATCTGGTATTCTGAAGAAAACAGAGCATGATGCTCAAACTGGTTGACATTCATGTTGCATTGAAAGAAAACCAAAATTGATGTAAAACCCATAGCTGCCAACATGAGACATTGGAAATCAGTAACAATCCTCCAAGAAATAGTAATCGTCACATATTATACATTGAAATGTATGGAAAATATGTTGTCAAAATTAGAAATCTCTTGTGAATATTACACAAAACATTAAGAATTTACGCCCAAAATTAGTAACAATGACTAAAAATTAGTAACAGTTGGCAGCTATGAAAACCCAGTGAATAGACATGTCTTTCAAGCACTTCTCATATATCAACACTTTCCTAGTGTTTTCTTACAAATGCGAAACAAAGTATCATGTAGTGATCATTACAGTAAAGTTTTTCCTTTACACAATAATACGTAACTATCCACTGCTCAAAATAAAAAAAAATATATGTAACACCTACTTCTGAACAAAGAGTGCAAGATTTACCATGATTTTTTTTTTTATATATAACATACTTAATAAAGCATTTGATAATTAAATACTTACTGTCATGGCAATAATAACTGTACATCTTTACAAATAATAAATACATATTCAACTAGTAATAAAAATGTATTCATATTACTTTCTACACTGTGCATAATTGCAAAGGGTATAAAAATAGCTCTATCAATATACATAAATTATGAGTTGATATTGACATTTTTGCATTTAAAAATCAGAGTTGGAAAATAGTAAATTCACAATGAATTTTTGGAGCAAATATACAAGTATAATAATTTACAGCTCTACAAGACAGTATTTTATAATGAAGGTATGCTATATCTGAATATCAGATCAAATGTGTATGATTCCAATAACATTTCTATTCATGAGTACCAGCATAACAAGAAAACATGATTTCATGAACATCTCACTTTAATAAAAAAAAAAAACACAAATTTTAAGCGAAATCCATGCTGATAATGGCTATATTATAACAACCTGTAGTAAATACGCTCACAGGGTCTGGCAAAATAATATAAATTTAGCAACAGATGAGGTTTGCTTTTAAAACTGAATTTTTTTACAATTAGGTATGGTTTATTGAGTGTACATCGTAAGACATACATCAGTCATTGATTAGACTATACTGTATTTAGTAGCTATAAGAATAAATAAAAACAGATTGTCTTTAACGAATCTAAAGTTTTGTAACATGCACATCTCTATTAACCCATTCAGAACAGAAATTACATTACAACAATTCAATCAGTTAAACATTATTCCTTTCCTAAATTGGCAACACTAAACTTTTCAATTCTCTTTTTAAATTGTTCCAATTAAATGCTATGTTATCATAATTAATCTTCTTCGCCAAAAAGCGTGTTAAAAATTAAAAGTTGCAAACTTGCGTGAAAGATAGTGATTTTCAGAAGATATCCGCATTGCCAAGGTTTTATGACCATTTTAGTGATTATTTTCAGTACAAAAAAAAATTCTTTGCGTCCAGCGACAAATAGTGACAGAAAAAATAGCCAGGTTATGTCATGAAATGATTTTCAAATTGAATCAATAATAATAATCTAACATGAATGTTTGTAAATGCAGTTTTCTGATTAGGAAAAGATTATTATCTGGTAAATTAAAAAAGGAAGAAAATCTATTAATATACCTTCTCATTGTGCTTGTATTCATTAAAATAATTTCAACAAACTATAGCAAATATATCTTTTAAAGCTGCACCAAAGATTGACTAAATAATTAATAACACACTATCAAAAGTCTACTTTAGACAGTATAATCATACTCAATACATATTTAGTACCATATGATATTAATTATTAGATAGATTGCCTCTTGGTCTTACAATGACAATATAACATGATTGTATTAAAACTATTACAACATCAATATCATTCTGATCATGATAGGAGCACACTGTTTGAAATTGCTACAATGATTAACTTCACGACTCTCGCCTTTCAACCAGAGGGCCGTAGGTTCGAATCCCACCCATGGCATCAATTTCCTTCCGCAAGAAATTTATTCACATTGTGCTGCACTCAACCCAGGTGAGATGAATGGGTACTTGGCAGGAATATGTATTTCTTGAAATGCCAAGTGCGCTGATGGCTGCCGGGCTAAAGCCATGGTAATCATAATGTATAGCGCCTTGAGCACTCAGCAGAGTGGATACATGCAATATATAAATTGCATCTATTATTATCATTATTATTATTATCATCAAAGTCTAGGAGAAAAATCTGAAAGGGGTGTTATCAGACAAATTTGATCAATGTCAATTGCAAATTTGGATATGCGGCAATCAATAACTTAGTTCCATGAGCGTCTTGTAAGAAGCAAAATGAAAATGCATGTTTCATTATGCAACAGATATGCAGTAGATTTAAAGGGTATCTGAGGCAAAAAGTAATACATTTGTGAGTTGGTAGTATGCTTAAAACCATATGTATTCCATGACATTCAAAAAGTGTTTAGTTTTCAAAATATTGAATTTTTTAAAACCGATTGAGTTGCATGAATAATCAAAAGTCGTCTATACGAAGACTAGTTCACACAGCGAAACAATGGGACGCACACAAAAATTAGCGTGCAAGCATAGATAAAAGTCTTGCACAGAGCAAAATGTAGATGTACGGAGCCTAATTCAATTGTGAGCAAGACGTTTATTTGCTTCTGACTCATTTATTAATAATCGATATCTTGTTCGATAAAATTACTTTGGTTAATTCTATGCACTTGAGCAAAATACACATTTTTTTTTTTTTACCGTAGATACCATTTAAACATAAAAAAGGTTTAATTCCTTGTTGCATTACTTCTTTGATTTGAGAAGATTCCAATCCCAGTTCATCACTTTTCATTCCGGTTTGTGTCCAAACCAAACACGCTTGTTGGTATGGTTGAAGCAAAGCAAATATATGATTGTCTAAGTCCACGGAAGTAGGGCAATAACAGAGATACNATATGCAAATACGTACTCTACTGGGCCCGATACTGTAGGTACCGTATTCTTACCCTGGCTGTAACTGCCTAGCAAGCCACTCAGTTACTCCAGCATGCCAAGGAATAAATCCCTGTCAGCAGGGTCAGGTACCCGTTTTCACCTGGGTTGAATGCAGCACAGTGTGGATGAATTTCTTGTTGATGGAAATTAACGTCATGGGTGGGATTCGAACCATCGACTTTTAGTTGAAAGGCGAGAGTCAGAACCACTAGACCACTACGCTTCAGTTCGTCGCAACATTAACCCTTAACGTGCCATGCATGTGTACTGATCTATGCAGGAGTGCCAAGTGCGTGTATACACGCAATCGTAATAACACCCACTATCGTGTATATCGTACAGATTAACTCTGGAGCTATTGTATTGTTCTCACATCCTACTTATGTATTAGCAGGCTATTTTTTTTTCATGCGATAAGCAGAAAACAATTCATAGAGGTGAAAAAGGATCGAAAAGTTTAAAAACCCGCTCCAAGGAGCCGCACAAAATAAACTTGGCACAGGGAGTGCAGTATACACTGCAAAAACGCTGGTGTTAAATTTAACACCAACCGGAATCTATATCGTACAACACCAGAAAAGTGTAAAAATTATAACCGTTCGGAATCAAATCAATGTATTTAAACACCGACTGGTGTTGTTCAAGGCCTTAAACAACACCAGTTAGTATCGAAATATATATCAAATGGATTCCAAGCTGGTGTAATTTTAACACTTTTCTGGTGTTATCATATATAGATTCCGGTTGGTGTTAAATTTAACACCAGCGTTTTTGCAGTGTAAAGGGCAGCTTAAGGGTTAAAAAACGAAGCTATGCATCAAAACGCTGGGTGCAAGCACTTACTTTCACAAAGTGCGTAGGCATTGAAGGAATCACAGTTGACATCAGTAAGCTTCCTGGCTGTCCTGAAATAGACGATACAATCCTCTCCACTGCCATAGTCATCAGGTTGTAGAAACCACCACCAATCTACCAGCAAAGCCATCAAATTAGAGTATTAATATTCAATGATTATTGAATAATTAATTAATAACTTCCCCTCTTGTAAATGTACATATTATCATTATTATTGTTTTTTCTTCGATTTGGGTACTTCACAGTTTTCAGTGCTATTAGTATTTCATTTAAGTAGACTATACTGATTGTACATTTAAATATTTGTATATATTGTTATATTTGTTGTTTGCAAACAGAGCCTCATGGAAGACCACCTAATTGGTGAAATGAGGCACCCTGTATAAATATAAGCAATAAATAAATACATAAATAAATGAATTGATATAGAACTAGTCAAGTTGAAAATAAGAATGTATCTGTAATCGAAATCGGCCCCAGCCAACCGCCCATGACCACTATAATAACATGGCGTCACTTAATTTATAGTTATGATTGTTCAAAATCAAATGCAAATCAACTTCAACTTTTCAAATTGCAACGCGTATTTTCATTCGCGCTCGGTATGCGCATTTAACAAGACGCATGTGAATCAATGATTTTGATTGGCGCGTTTCGATCAACTGCAACTTGCGATCAATTGCAACTTTTTAGCAACACCCCCGCTATTCCGGAAGAACAATAGTTGTTTTACGAAACTGCAGTTACAGAACATTTCCGTGATTGGTGGACGGAATTTTGTGGACGGTAGAGAATGTTGCGCACTTGTCATTCAATGCGCACACCATATGCACACTTGTTTTCTGCCGCCGTCCCAAACCTCTGTCCACTGATGTTCTTAATCTGACGAAAGTGGCTTTATTTTATAAAGATCTGTACAGCCAGTCGAATTTGGAGAGTCGACTGATTGTAAAGAAGCCAAGACGAATCCGAGGACAAAGCAAAGAAAGAAAGAAGTTTGATAACTTCTGACTGACTGGACTAATTTTCACGAAATAAAAATCATTCGTAGTATTTTAGAAATAAAAAAAAAATATCATGAAGCTAGGCATGGTCAGTTTACCTGTATTTTTCTTTATTGAGACACTCTGAGTAGGGTATAATGTTGCAGATTTCCCTTATACGATAACGGAAAAGGGATTAGTAATTTTGAAAACGACTGCTCCAACTTTAAAAACCAAAATAACTTGTCTTAGATTATACCTTACCAAGTTAGTCACATATATATAAAAAGTCCTTTAAAGTGGGTAAATTCAACAGCTTAACACATTTCCCCGACAGAAAAAGGGTATAAATTATTGCTTTAATTGTTTCCGACGGGTCAAATTTGGAAACTGCAAACTACCTACCGCTCTGAGCTGATATCTCGGTTCCATCGACGCATACATACTCCCCCTCCTCATCCTCATCGCCACACCCTAACCATACGAACGTCCACGAGAAACCCCCGTCTTGCTGAACGACGTCGGTTCGATCCCGGAACTCGTCGAACTCGGCCTGCGATGACGGAACGACGAGGGCGGCGTCCAGGGACCCGCAGGCCTGGCTTGCAGCGGAGTGAGACTGTTCGTCCATTGACGCAAAGCGATAGCAGTTTCGGTCATGATCATCATTCGAGGCCTTAGAGAGACTCCAACCAGGCTCACATGAAAAGGACCCTGGAGGTTTTTTTTAAGGATATACAGTTAGAAAATGGGTGGAATTTGTACGTTGTAGCCCCCTTTTTGTTGCAATATTTTACGAAATATAAAGAAAAAACCGAACAAAAGCAAACACACATAGAAACAAAAATAATTAAAACATTTTCAAAAAACTGAGGTAGCTGCGGGATTAAGACCTTCTCCACGAGGGATAGCTCTATCCCAAGTTAAAGCCCCGGTCACATAGGGCCCCGGAGCAACACGATTCAACACGACTCTTTGTTCGGAGGCAGTTAACTATGAATTACCAAAGAGTCGTGTTGAATCGTGTTGCTTCCGGGGTCCTATGTGATCGGGGCATTAACGTTTTACCAATCAAAATTGAGTAGAGGAATATTTAATGAAACTTTCGTAAATGCCCCTAAATATTGTTGGACAAATTAAAATTGGGCCCTGCCATTTTTGTTTTAGACAATCATTAATGAATAATATCTAAAATACTGAGATTTATGTAAAAGAACTTTATGTGTTTATATTAACACTATAAAAGGTATAAAGCTCGGATTGTAGGAATGTTGTTGTTGTCGTTGTTTTATGCATCTTGCGAACCAAATCGTTATGAATTTGCCTCTTTATTAACATTGATGTTGTTTTGCTTTTGTTGTAGCAAAAAAATAAATTTAGTTTAGTTTAGTTTATTTTTCTTCTGCATACACATAATTCTGAAGTATAGCAAAAAATAACATGATTCATGAGTATCATTTTGACAAAGGGTCACAAAAATGAACATAAATATTAAATAAAATACTATAAACTGTGATGACAATTTGGCAACATACACTGTATAACATGTAGATAATAGAAGAAGGATTATCCTGTAAGTAAATTGCTTGAACAAATAAGACAACCCTGAGAAAAACGAATATAATTGATCAGTGTAATTATTCGATGCGCAGAATTAATATCACAATTTTTGCAAATCTTAAAAAGATGGAGATGAGGATGAAGATGAAAAGGATGTATATGAGGATGATGGTGGGAGTGAAAAAGTTGAGAGTGAAAATGAAAGTGGAGTTTGTACGACATTAAATTAGGAGTGTAAAATTTGACATAGTTTACTGTGAGTATTCAGATAATAGCATGGTTTTGATAATGATTTGATAAACATGTGAGCACAATGCAACTTTTTCTTTATTTAAGAAACACTTTGTGAAAGTGCTCCTCATTATAAGATGCTCAAAAGGCTTCAATTAGTATTCATATAGAAGTAGAAGTATAATAGAAGTTTGAAACCAATGAAAATTAAATCCATACTCACCTCTCTGGCACGAACATGGCTCCAGAAAGCATTCCAAAAATATAGAAGTAACAAAAACTAGATTTCTGAATTTTCCCATCGCTTCAGAAACGGAGCTCGTCGAATTCTTTCCAAATAAACACTGGTAACATGATATCACGAATATTATAGTTATAGTCTGGATGTAATACATCTGGTGCCGCTGTTATTCTCATAAATAGAGGTAAAACCGAATGTAAATAAAGAGTGGGGCAAGATGTAGCTTAGAAAAAGCGATTGTGCCATTGCTTGATTTTCGTTGTAAAATTATCCTCGTTTTCTATTGTAGATAAACAAATACATTTCACTAATGAATTGTAATTGCATTGTAAGTCATGAGGGAGTCGATTTGAAATAAAAACGAAAACGGTATCTACAACTAATTGATTTATAATTAGATAGAAACGAACCGGAGCAGGGATTTGAGATTTTTATGGGTTTTGGGAATGAGGGAAGCGAGGATTTTAGATCGGGGAAGCGTATCACATTATGAAGATTATTTTCAGACACATAGGCATTATTGCACTTGAATGGGGAGAGGAGGGGAAAAGTTCACTTTCCGCCGGCGGTCTGACGAGGAAATGATGATAAAAAAAGCATCGATTCTTTTAATTTTCCATTTTTTAATGCAAGGTACGTGCAAAAGTGCACACAGATTTCGTTTCCAATGGCTCGCCCCTCCGTCCAAGGACTTTCGCGCCATATATTCAAATGCAATCATCTTATGTTTTTCCTTCATTGTGCAGAAAGATGTTATAATACACGCATGGAGGGAAATGTCATGTGGACAGAACTTTCAAATTAAATTTGAGAACTGATTTTAATAATTGGTATTCATATTCACAGAGAATTCCACAGAGAAAACCCCATGCCAGTCACGTGTGGCTCAGTGGTAGATAGTCTGCCCCATGAACGGAAGATCATGGGTTCCATCCCCGGCCGAGTCATACCAAAGACTTACAAACAGGGGACTATCTGCCTTCTTGCCAGGCGCTCGGCACGGGTAATAATAACATTATGTAATGCAGGGAAGAACAGCTTACAGCTGAAAGTGGCTATACTCTGGGTAAATAAGAGGTATTATTATTTTTATCATTATTATTACTATTACTATTATCATTAATTATTCTTATTGTTCTTATCATTATTCTTATTCTTATTCTTATTATCATTATCATTATATTATTATTATTATTATTATTATTATTATTATTATTATTATTATCATTATTATTATCATCTATCTACCATTAGGCCTATCTATTCATGAGGAACGAAGGGAGGAGTGTTGGAAACCCTAATCACCCCTCATAAACTTCATTCGGAAACGGAAAAATCATAAATGAAACTTGCAAATAAAAAATTGTAGACCACCGAAACATAAAATTCAATTGATTCATGTATGGAGGGACGTTTATTTATAAACCGACATTACGACAATTTAATCGTTTCCCCATTGGAGGAATCATCTAGGGAATTAGTATAATCCTATCATAATTTTGTTCTCGTTGACTTGCTGACGGCAATGATGTAGGCCTACGGTCATACCTTTGCGTTTTCAGCGTGCGTCAGCCCAGCGTTGTTGAATACGAAAAACGCTCCCCGAGCGCACACTAGGGACTTTTAGCAAACAAGACGGGAGTGCCGATCACAACGTTAGCTCTAAGGTCCGTTCCAGAAGGGTGCACCAACACAACACTACCGTCTTGTACATGCTAAAGGTCCCTATTATGTTGGTCAGACGGTGAACTAACGTTCAGCTTATGCTGGAGGAGCGTATACGCGGAACCTCAGTCCACCGTAAAACAAGCGTCTTTCTGCGTCAGGGAGCATTTTTAATTGTCAAAAACGCTAGGCATCCGAACACAAACGTGTGAGTTGGCTTAAACCAGTGTATATTCAATTAGCCTTTTTTTTTGCAGAGTATAGAGTGCTCTAATATAAAAATATGCTAGTGAACTGGCCAAATTCAGAATATTAGTTTACCCTTAACACGATATCGTCCGTGTTTTCACGAGGTGACGGGAACCAAAAAGTATTGTTGCATGAAGACAAAGCGCCAATTCAACGGGCATCCTATCGAGCAACGCGTTAATTCTACACGTTTCAACCCATTTAGTGTAACAGTACCCTCTGACTCCCGGACGAAACGACCCATTTCAGTAAAATTAAGTAGGTAATGGGGTAATAGATCCATACGACATGTATTGAACTGTGCGGACATAGCTATCACAAGCCGGTTCCGCTTTCAATATCATTACAAAGAGCCATTGAATTTGCGTTCGACTTAATTCTAGGGAAATAGATTAAATCGTGTGCTAAATTATTAAAAGAAGAGTCTACCCCCAAATGATACCCATTCAACAGGGGTAGAATAATCAGATGAACAGAATAAAAGAAAACAAAAATCGGACAACTGATGAGAAGGTTTATGAATGTTTAGATATTTAGACAAACTGGCATTTGATGACGTCAGAGGTGCGCAATTGATCGTCTAATGTCTTTTTAATTTTATACAGCGTTATTTTTCTAAAAAGACCCAGGACTCATCAGCAACCACACTTGGCAACATATTAAACAAAGAATTCTCAACCAAGACAAAATCAAATCACACAAATAAAATATGAACGACAGCGTAATTTGTGGATCATAAATTGACTTCATGTACATCAATGTACACTATTTATTAATTAGTATTCACAAAGCAGTGCATGGATAAAATCTATTCAAATATCATGACTTTAACAATAATCCAAACAAACATGAATTAAATAACAATTTAAAACACGATATAAACCAATTTCGTAAAATAAAGCGAGGTATGGACAATAAAACCATGAATTGAGCTATATGCGGACAAGACAATCACAAGCAGATTCCGATTTGGATAGCATTACAATGGAACATTGAATTGGCGTTCGACTTAATTCTACGGAAATAGATTTTATCATATTTTAATATCAATACAATGTACTAGTTACCTCTCTGAAGTACATAAAACACAATCAAACATTGGTCTTTAATGTAATGAATGTATGTAAATACGGGAAAATCATTTTAATCATAAATTTCTAAAGTTAAAATCTCCACATCATGCCGGATTCTAAATCTGATCGAACGTGCATGAATTAATTATTACACATTAAAGGCAGGGCACACCAGACACGGCACGACATCACAACACGATATTTACGCGATGTCTCCCCTGTGATTGGCCAATTGTTAAACATCCTTTGCGGGAAGGAGCGTGCTGGCCAATAACAAGCAGGATAGCGCGTAAATACCGTGACGTTATGCCGTGCCGTGTTTGATGTGCCGGTGCCTTAGCGCGGAAAGTAAGGCGGGAGAATCGCAGAAGTGATTTCTTGTTTATCAATGCAACATAAACTATAGTCTGCATCTTGTTTAGCAAAATTAATGCGTTAAAAAAAAATCACGCGTTAAATCAGAATTGGTTTGCGCTACAAACCAAAATCGCTCAAAACGCCTTCCCGGCATTGGTTAATCGGTACTAAAGCTCCGGTCACATAGGACCCCGGAAGCAACACGATTCACCCCGATTTGTTGTTCTGAGACTGAACAAAGAGTCGGGGTGGATCGTGTTGCTTCCGGGGCTCTATGTGACCGGGGCATAAAGACCGTACGTGAGTATCGGTTTATACATCAAACTGGTTTTTGTGCTTCATCTATTTTTGGCGCTTTACTTAGGTCAGATTTGTAGTGTTGGTTGCTTGCATTGATTCCACTGATCAAACGATGAAATTAATTGAAAATTTGGTCTTGATCAATACTCTAATCACATGATGTCCAATGAAACACGAAACAAAATACAAAATAGTGATGCATAATGTAACATAAATCTTCTCCAAAAACTATAAAAATGGTGAGAGAGAAAATCCTTGATTGAATATATTACAATCAAGATATTCAGCAAATACACAAATAAAACATTACACAGTACTTATAATTCACTCATAAGTAATTCATAATTAATAACATGAACATAAATGACAGAACGAATGTGAAAGCGGATAGTAGAAGACTTTTGAAAAAGAATTATACTCACACACTATAACTTAATCTGCACACAGACTATAGAATCATAATTATACTAGTACTATTTAATCAATGTCCAAATGACGGGAATGTGACTTTATTTTGCTAGAAAGGTGATAAATCATTACATAAATCAACAAATTTCACAAAGTAACAGAACAGTCTCCATTAAGAATAACAGAAATATAATTAATATTTTATAAATAAACTAAACATTTTCTTAGCAAAATGTATGGTTATATAACTAAGACATCACAATGTACAGTGAGAGATTGTACATTACAGAGGGGATGAGCTCAGGCTACATGAACTATAAAGGTATTAGCTGTAATTAATATTTAATTTGGTAAGATAAGTATAGATTGTCATTTGATTATCATGAAATATATATTTCTATTTCTGCAGAATGATAAATCTCTTGGAAAGAATATTGCTAAAAACATATAGCATGCTAAAAACATATAGCAGAGCTGCGAACTTCATACCTACAAAATCCTATTTTTTCATCATAAAAGTCTGATTTTCAGAAAAAAAATAATTTTATAAGCTTCCATGCACTTTCCAACACTGTATCTCTAGGACTTAAAAATTGACTCCCATTTTGTCCTATAAATGTCCAATTTTAACTGAAAAATCCATTTAGCTGGTAGTCCTGCTGTAGTTAGATTTCATATCATCACACACACGTTATCACTAGAGTGCAGATGGAACAAAGTGAAATACAATATTCTGCAAGCACGTAATCAATATCACACTCGACCGTAAGTGATATCGCAGGATAATTCACAATATAAATATGGGAAAGAATAGAAATGTACTACTGCATGGAATATAATCATATAGGTTAATTTTAAAATCTATATGCTGATTCTATGATACATGAAATTCTTTGTAGAAAATGAAATATGATTTGATTTTCATTTTGGTAATTAATGGACTTAAATACTGTGCTTACATTAAAATAGAGATAAGTAGTAATAACATCACTACAATGAGCTTTCTGAGCGCTTATATATGGGGACTTTCCCTGTGCGAGTGATAAGCGCTATATAAAAAACGTTCATTATTACTATCAACATGTTGATGAAACACATAATTATAGATCCATAAGTCTATATTTCTGCATAAAATAAAAATATAATCAGCTTTCAACATAAAACAGAACCACACATTTAATATCAATGTACAAGTACAATTGCATTTCTCTGAAAATGTCAGCATAAAACTTGTTTAAAATATATCTTTAAAATAGCAAAGTCTATTGCAAATTTCTCAGGCTAAAAACATCATGTGGTGTACTTAGGCATCATAATAAAGGAATTCTACTCTAAAACGATATGATTCTTTGGTAAAACCTTGCATGTTACATGGATGCATTCCTCTTGCAAGATTAGATGGCAAGCTATCTTAATCGTACAATAGCTGGCCACCTAAGAAATATGTATAATAAAAGAATTCTGGAATTACTTTATTTTTAGCATATGGCAAGTGTCAGAGGCTGGCGCATCCATTCAGAATCTTCATTCAAATTCCAATGATAAAAACAAGCAGTCATTAGCAACCGATGAAAACAGAATCTAATAAGCAAGCAAGCACATGCAAGCTATGCTTTCCATTGGTTATTAAACATGTTAGATACAAAGTCAGATAAATATTGTGAATCATTGCATTGGCCTACTTCATTCTATGAAAAAGAGCGATAACTAATGCCTTTAATAGATCAAAGGCTAGAAGTTTACAAGAATCCTAAATTGAAAATATCGTCCATATTTTCACAAAGTGACGGGAGCCAGAGCGTACGGTTACACGAAATGATTACAAATCTATTAAAACGTGTCCTTCTATAGAGTTAACACGTTGTTCGCGAGGATGTCAGTTGAAATGGCGCTATGTCGGGATTTCTTTGTCTTTATGCAACAATGCCCTTTGGCTCCCTTCACTTTGTGATATTATGTGATATTCTGAAGAAAACAGAGCATGGTGCTCAAAATGGTTGACATTCCTATTGCATTGAAAGGAAACCAAAATTGATGTAAAACCCATAGCTGCCAACATGAGACATTTGAAATCAGTAACAATCCTCCAAGAAATAGTAATCGTCACATATTATACATTGAAATGTATGGTAAATATGTTGTCAAAATTAGAAATCTCTTGTGAATTTTACACAAAACATTAAGCATTTACGCCCAAAATTAGTAACAATGACTAAAAATTAGTAACAGTTGGCAGCTATGAAAACCCATTGAAAAGACATGTCTTTCAAGCACTTCTCATATATCAACACTTTCCTAGTGTTTTCTTACAAATGCGAAACATAGTATTATGTAGTGGTCATTACAATTCACATTTTCCTTTACACAATAATATGTATGTATCACCTACTTCTGACTAAAGAGTGAAATATTTACCATGATTACTTATAACATAATTACTAAAGCATTTGAGAAATAAATACTTACTGTCATGGCAATAATAACTGTACATCTTTACAAATAATAAATACATATTCAACGAGTAATAAAAATGTATTCATATTACTTTCTACACTGTGCATAATTGCAAAGGGTATAAAAATAGCTCAATCAATATACATAAATTATGAGTTGATATTGACATTTTTGCATTTAAAAATCAGAGTTGGAAAATAGTAAATTCACAATGAATTTGTGGAGCAAATATACAAGTATAATAATTTACATCTCTAATTAATAGACAGTATTTTATCATGGAGGTATGCTATATCTGACAATCAGATAAAACGTTTATGATTCCAATTACATTTATATTCATTATACATCACATCATTATACATCTTCTTATTGTGCTTGTATTCATTAAAATGATTTCAACATACTATCGCAAATATACCTTTTAAGCTGCACCAAAGATTGACTAACTAATTAATAACACACTATCATAAATCTACTTCGGACAGTAGAATCAGGACACATATTTAGTACCATATGATATTAATGATTAGATAGATTGCCTCTTGGTCTTACAATGACAATATAACATGATTGTATTAAAACTATTACAACATCAATATCATTCTGATCATGATAGGAGCACACTGTTTGAAATTGCCACAATGATTAACTTCACTCATCAGGCGCCGTGGTGTAGTGGTCATGACTCTCGCCTTTCAACCAGAGGGTCGTAGGTTTGAATCCCACCCATGGCATCAATTTCCTTCCGCAAGAAATTTATTCACATTGTGCTGCACTCAACCCAGGTGAGATGAATGGGTACTTGGCAGGAATATGTATTTCTTGAAATGCCAAGTGCGCTGATGGCTGCCGGGCTAAAGCCATGGTAATCATAATGTATAGCGCCTTGAGCACTCAGCAGAGTGGATACATGCAATATATAAATTGCATCTATTATTATCATTATTATTATTATCATCAAAGTCTAGGAGAAAAATCTGAAAGGGGTGTTATCAGACAAATATGATCAATGTCAATTGCAAATTTGGATATGCGGCAATCAATAACTTAGTTCCATGAGCGTCTTGTAAGAAGCAAAATGAAAATGCATGTTTCATTATGCAACAGATATGCAGTAGATTTAAAGGGTATCTGAGGCAAAAAGTAATACATTTGTGAGTTGGTAGTATGCTTAAAACCATATATATTCCATGACATTCAAAAAGTGTTTAGTTTTCAAAATATTGAATTTTTTAAAACCGATTGAGTTGCATGAATAATCAAAAGTCGTCTATACGAAGACTAGTTCACACAGCGAAACAATGGGACGCACACAAAAATTAGCGTGCAAGCATAGATAAAAGTCTTGCACAGAGCAAAATGTAGATGTACGGAGCCTAATTCAATCATGAACAAGACGTTTATTTGCTTCTGACTCATTTATTAATAATCGATATCTTGTTCGATAAAATTACTTTGGTTAATTCTATGCACTTGAGCAAAATACACATTTTTTTTTTTTTACCGTAGATACCATTTAAACATAAAAAAGGTTTAATTCCTTGTTGCATTACTTCTTTGATTTGAGAAGATTCCAATCCCAGTTCATCACTTTTCATTCCGGTTTGTGTCCAAACCAAACACGCTTGTTGGTATGGTTGAAGCAAAGCAAATATATGATTGTCTAAGTCCACGGAAGTAGGGCAATAACAGAGATACAAACCATTCCAAAATATGCGTTAGGTGTATTTTCATAAGAATTCAAGGCTTTCATTACAAGTAAATGGCTGAGATTATGGTCATTGCTGGCACGTTTCACTCACTGCTGTTCAGGCGTTGCATCATTTATACTTTAATATTGACATCATGCATATTCCAGAATGATTGGCATCTCTGCAATTATATAGGCCTAGATGTAGAGCAAACATCAAATTCCTTGTTGCATTACTTCTTTTATTTGGGAAGATTCCAATCCCACTTCGTCACTTTTCATTCCGGTTTGTGTCCAAACCAAACACGCTTGTTGGTATGGTCAAAGCAAAGCAAATATATATCTAACATCTAATATCAAATTTGATGTTAGGTGCTTGGAAGGACTCAAAACAGTCTTAAAAATACACAGCCTGCGGAGATGCCGTCTATTCTGTGATATAATAATAATGTAATATTTTTACATTCTCATATAGTGCCTAACACTAACTTCATCAGTCGTCCCTAAGGGCTATACAATGTAGCATAATTACCCTGGCTTCAGCAATGCAGCTTCAAGTCGCGCATTGCATTTCAAAGAAAAAAAAATCCTGACAGGTATCCATTTACCTCACCTGGGTTGAGTGCAGCACAATGTGGATGAATTTCTTGCAAAAGAAAATTAATGTCACGTTGGGATTCGAACCTGCGACCTTCTAGTTGAAAGGCGAGAGTCTTAACCACTACACCACGACGCGTCCAGGAGATCACAATTAAAATGTGAATAATGTAACAGCTGATTCAAATTGAGATAAATATGACAATGACCATACTCTCAGCTATTTACTTGTGATTAAAGCCTTGAATTCATATGAAAATACACATCATGCATACTCCCGAACAGTTTGGGATTTATAAACATTTTTTTCTGAAAAAAAAACATTTATAGTTCCATATTTTGAGAAAAAGACATACCCAAAATAAAATTAACACAGCTGAAATTTTTTGTTTCATGGAAAAACTTTGAGTTGACATTAAAACAATATCACTATTAACCAGTTGACTACTGAAACAAGGTAGTCCCTGGACATAGTCAAAGGGAATTACAGAATCCAGTTGTCAGTGGGTTAAATATGAGTACTTATGATATCTTTTATGAGTTGTTTAACTGTGAGGTTTATGAAAAAAAGCAATAAATGACAAGAGCATCATAAAGCACTTTTAATAGTTTTGTTGTCAACAGTACATTACACAATTTTATGTCCGTTGAGATTTTTAAAAAAAATTTGGACCGGATGAAAACGAATTAGAAATAAGTAAAATGGATGAATAGGTTAGTACAATACTGTATTAAGCCTATAATGCCTATAACTAAATTTGGTATTGGTAAAATGTAACAAATACTTGAAATAATACAAAGCAATTCATCTTATTCCGTTATCATAATACTGTTACAATATGTAAAATAAATGATTATGCATTCAACATAAAGCATCAAGCAGGCCAATCTCATTTGACTAAACAGTGATTGCAATGAAATTGCTTGAATCTTTGCAAGCATTTCATTCTTTGTTCAACACTTAACAGTGCACATAAATTTCATTACTCACACACTTTATAAATATAAATTTCATTACTGGCAAGAGGCCTTTCAGCATTCATGAACAAAACTTTTACCATCATTCAGCAAACATTTCAGCATCCATATGCATATCATTCAGCATTGATGAGCAATTATGCCCTTTAACATTAACCTCAGATACAGCATTTCAGCATCAGAAAATAAGCCATTCAGCATTGGTCAGAAAATGAGTAGCATTGGCAAACAAGTCTTTCAACATTGTTGAGCAAGCCTTTCATCATTGGTAAGCAAGCCTTACAGCATGGGTAAACAAGCCGTTGAGCTTTGGTAAGCACTCTTTAAGGATTGGTAAGCAAGCCTGTAGCATTGGTAAGCAAGCTTTTAAGCTTTGGTAAACAAGACTTTTGGTGCTGTTAAACATGTCTTTTTACATTGGTCAGCAAGCATTTGAGTATCAGTAAGCTAGCCTGTCAAATCCAATTCAAGATCAGTAGGCAAACCTTTCAGCATTTGTGAGCAGCAGCTTTTGAGCATTTATAAGCTAGCATTTCAGTAGTGGCAAGCAAGTCTTTGTAATCAAGAGCTTCAGCATCGCTAAGTAAGCCTTACAGCATTGGTAAGCACGACTGTCAGAGTTGATAAGCAATATTTCCTAAATTGGTAAGCAAGTAATTCAGCAACTGTCAGCAGCCCTCTCAGCATTGGTAAAAAAAGTAAGCCTTTGTGTGAAAGGTCCATGACACTAATATTAAGAAATGGTAGAAATTATAAGAAAGTAAATGTAGCTCTAAATATCTTCAATTTTCCCATTATTCTCAAACTCAGATCTTCAGTAATGATGATAAAAACACTTTTTCAACTTGTATTACAGAATGAACTGTTGTTCCTTAAGAATATGCTAATTCAGGATTTCAGCGAAGTATGCAATTTCAGCCATGAAGAATATATGAGTAGAATAGCGTTCACTTGGTCATCTCAGTTCAGCCGAATCATACTAAAATTGCTTGGATGATGAAATGGAAACAAGTATAGGTATAAATGTATCTTCTAATGCTTACAGAATTGTGTAGAACAAACACATCTTTTATCATGACTGTAGCTCCTAGAGTGCAGAATTGCCAATCTTCTCCTTATTATTTTGGAAATTTAATAATAGCCACAATAAGTGAACGACTTGGAAAGTGTACATTTTGCTACAATCTCTTCCTTTAAAGGCAGGAGGTTCAACTTTTTAAAACTCCCCATTCTTATGTCTAACCAATTAAATATTCCACAGGATTTGTACCACTGCAGAATACACAGAAAATATGAAGAAAACAATCATGACACAGAGTTTGGAAGGAAATACACTGCAAAAATGAGACAATTTGCTATAAAATGACACTTAACATCTATGAATGTACACTAACTATATAAAATATTATTGGAATTACATGGACAAGAATGTTTTTGCTTCCCTTTGGTTATAGGAATTGGTTGTCCACGAGATCTACAAGGATGACAGTCATAGCTGACTCAGCGCGGTATATCGGAAAGAGGTAGTTAATATAAAAAAACTTTGGAATGACAGAATTAATGGTTATTTTCAAGTAATTTTCAAATAAAGTTGAAGTTGGTCAACGATTCAATCACATGTAGAAAAATTGTTGGTTC
>BQKZ01008406.1:13240-27825 GCA_036244855.1 Temnopleurus reevesii | reverse complement strand
AGCTTGGTATGACATCATGTAGACACCATGCTGAGAGGGTGTGATGATTCATCGGAGAGATGACTGAGGGGCTTTGTCTGAGATGATGATGATGAGGGGATAAGGATGGGTTGGTGGTGGTGGTGGTGGTGATGATGATGTTGGTTGATAAGCAGTCTAGATGATGGTGGTTGCAAAATATGGTGCAGTGGGAACTCAGTAGAACAAGGTACTTGGTACCATCAAAAATACCCTGTTATAGCAGTGTAAAAATACACAGTTATAAAGAGCTTGGACCTAACTATTACCTCTTTTCATCAGCAATATTAATATTTCAGAATTCTTTATACCAAGTTTCCACATTAGTGCTGGAATTATGTTTGTGTTCTTCTTACCAAGGAGACTGTTCTTACAAACCATTCAACAATTGCCCATCTTTTCCTGTCTTACATTTATTGTATTTGTTATTGAAGATATGCTAAATTATCTGTTTTAAATCCTTGGCTAATTTGTGTGATGATAACTCATTTGAATATGAATCATTTCTTCCAAATAGCCAATAGAATTTAGAAAAACAAATTTCCTGACCAATGCTGATTAAAAAAAGAAGAAGCCATAATTGGACAAGCAATGACTTCTTGGTGCTTTCCGGTGCTCATGAAAGTCTGTAATTTTTGTGAAGAAGTCAAGGAAGTAAATGTATAATATCTTGAAATCTGTTTAGATGAATAACAATAATAACAAGTAAAATGATCATTTACATCTTTATCAGAACTTTGAGGCATATAGTACAAATATTACAAAAAGGAATAAAAAGGGAAATAGAAAATCATGAGTTCTACCACTTTAGTTATTCTTAAATGTTATTCTATCACATGGGAAAGTTTTTTAAATTGTTTATCCCAGTATTCCACAATGAAAGCATTAATATGTGTTACACCCTTTTCATTTCTGCCCAGAGCAAAATTGTGTAAATTACTTATGTATTCTTTTTTTATGTCTGAAATTATTACAGCTGTACACTTTAAATTGCTAATATTGGCATATTGAAAGTATTTTTTATTTTTTTTATTTTATTCTTTCAGCATTTGGAAATGCAAAGACAAACAGAAATGACAACTCATCAAGATTTGTAAGTAATATTCAATTTCAAATTAATTTTTGATAACTGAATCTTTTTTTAAATTTCATCAGTACATACACTGAATATATCATTTATATATCTATATATATATATATCTATATATATATATATATATATATATATATAAGAATGCGCATTATAAATATCAGAACTTGTTTTGTTTTCCCCTGAGGAAGAGGGCAGGTTGCCCCCGAAAATTTGGGACTTTTGAATAAAAATTATTAGCATTAATGCACACTTCTCGTCTCGTCTTTTATATGTATATATATATATATATATAGATATATAAATAGACAGATAATGGTAAATGGTAGGAAAAAGTTTTAGAATAAATGCACATTGTTCTGTCATTTTATCCCACCTAACATTTTTTTTTAAAGTTAGAATATATTTCAAATTATCAATTATAGGATTTTGTTTTCAATTGGAATAAACTATGAAATTAATCAATTATGAGATTATTTTCCTGATATGTAGTTGACGATGGTTATGATGATGATATTAATGTTTGATGTATGTGATAAATAAATGTAGTGATAGTCATAAGAAGGAGCAGGATGAAAAGAAATGAATTCTACCTGATTATTTTACAGGGAAAGTACATGGACATAGAATTTGACTTTAAAGGCGATCCAGTTGGTGGTGTTATCACAAATTGTAAGTGAATTAAATGAATATTTAATCAGTATCAAATTGCTGGCTTGTAAAGTATAGATAGATAGTTCGCTGAACCTGGCCGACTGAGCTTGTCAGAGCATGAAGATAACAAAGGGAATAATTTTTGTTTGGAGAAGCATCATGGTGTGGCGGTTCTGACTGTCGCATTTCAGCTAGAGGGTCGGCGGTTCGAATCCCATCTATGACTTTAATTTCCTTCAGTAATGTATCCACAATGTGCTTCATCCTCGGCGAGATGAATGGGTACCAGTAGGAGGAAATTCTTTGAATGCAGTGACCACCATATGGTCGCCGTGGTATAGCAGGGTAACAATAATGCACAGAGCACTTTGAAACAATTCATATGAAGTGCTATAGAAATATTATGTATCATTATTATTATCATTATTATTATCATTATTCATGATACATATTGTTTTAATAAGATCCTGGGTAGTGTTTTGATGTAAAAATGTACAATGCGCAATATTTTGGGTTTCATTGATCTTCTTACCCTTCCAATTTATTTTTTTTACGTAATGGATTTTTTTCCTCTTTTTTAAAAACAATTTTGGTATAATATTTGCAATTAGTAAAACAATAAAATCCAGCACACTTAGTATTTCTTTTATTGTATTAAGGCAAATTGTATTCTGTATTTGTTTTTCTATAGCAATGTTTTACATAGTTTTGAAATAGAAATTCATCCCTTTCAGGGAAATATCCAAAGTTTGAACCTGCTGAATTGTTATCAAGTATAATTATTTGGTTTGGATAGAAATTATTCTAGTTAATGAGTCATTCTTCCTCTCTGCTTTTAGATTTATTGGAGAAATCTCGAGTAATATCACAGCCAGATGGAGAGAGGAACTTTCATATTTTCTACCAACTTTTATCCGGTGCACCTGAGCTTTTGATGAGTAAGTTTTGGAATGAAATAGTTGTTGTGTGTTAACTGATTCAGGACAGGATTTATTTTACAACAAATTTAATCACTATTACTTTCCTAAATTGGCAACACTAACATTTTAAATTCTCTTTTTAGAAATTTTCAATTAAAAATTATGTTACCATATGGAATCTTCTTTTTCCAAAAGAGTGTTAAAAATTTAAAGGTTGCCAATTTGTGTGGAAAAGGATGATTTTCAACCGATTTCTGTGTTGCCAATTTAAGGATTTATGACATTTTAGTGATGATCTTCGTTATAACAATTCTCTGCATCCAGCGACAAATGGTGATAGAATAAAAATGGTCAGATCTAGTGTAGATTTTTTTTCTTTTCTTTCTGCTCATACATCAGGTATAATTTTAGAGCACTACATCAAAAGTTATTTGACCAAAACACAAAACGTGTTTTATCGCCCAATGATAGTTTATCTTCCTTCTATGTAGTGTCAAACGTGTTTCACATCTTTTTAGAAAATCGGCACAAGACAAGAACAAGCATCTGAGTGAAAAGCAGCCTGCAATTGATGTGTTCTTAACATAAAAAATCTCATGTCCATTATTTGGTATATAATCTTAGTTAGTGCTTTAAAAAGCTTAAATTGTCACTGGGGTTTTATTTTCGCAAATTTTCCGACCATGAATTTGTTCAAACATCAACTCATTAGATTGCCTGTAGTCTTGTTTTGAATCAAGACGTGAACATATGGGCATTTTCACCACGGAAAGACAGAGCCCCAAAATTTGAAGTCGCACTGTGCCCTCATAGTTCAAAGTGAAAATCTGAAATTACTACAGAGTCTTCTTTATATTACAGACAACCATCCAATATAAAACAATTTGACATTTGACATTCTTACGGAGAATAAAATCAACAAACAAAAAATTGCATATATGGGACTATGGTCACAAAAATTTGCTTTAAATTCTTCTTATTCTTTTATAAGGTAATTTTTGGGGGATCTTTTTTCATTTTATTGATTTTAATGGATTACTTCAACAGATTTTAGGTAGTTAATGAATAAAACAAGAATGGAAAGATGCACAAACAACACTGGATTTAAGTGTAACGTCAGTTACGTAACGTCAGTTACCTACATGTCTTTAGTACATTTTTGATGGCATTAAAACAGATAATTCAAATTGCTCATAACTTTGCATATTTTTTCCCAAGAACCTAGGTGTAATATATACAAAAAAGTAGATAATCATTACGAGTCTGAGACAAGAGATGTGACTTTGACTCTACCCCTTCATTTTCCATGTCCTTTTGGCATAACGTCAGTTACCGACACATTTTTGCTTGCTGAAACGTAACAAATGAAGTAGCATTGAGAAAATCAGTGTCAGTTTATTCATAAAGGATAGTTTCATTAACTATATCCTTAACAAACTTCATTAATTTGTAGTAAGAGAGATACACAAAATTAAAGATGTTGAAGATTGGTGCCGTGTAACGTCAGTTACCGTGAAAATGCCCATATCAACTCTCCTATGTGTGCAGAGGTCTGAAATTCAGTGAATTCACTAAAATTTATGTGCACTATTAAAGTTATTGGCTTTTATAGTAGTATCTGCACAATTTCAGATAAGGTATGAACAATAAAGGTCATACAGTACAAGCACATAAGTCTCATTGTGCAAGTGTTGTAATAATGATTCAATGATACATATATCAATGCATGAATGGAAAGCATTGTTATTATTGTCCCTCTTTAAAGTACCATCGTTTGTGTATATTGGATTTTATGTATGTTTAATGAGGCAGGTTTCTGATGTAATGAGGTCAGACAGCAGGTTGTATCGTATTCACATAAAATTAAGTGATCCATCAATCTGAGGTGCTGAATGGGAGATGAAAGTATTTATTGATTAACCTTTTCATTATTTATTTGGCATTTTTCAAGAAAGGAAGACACACGATGATCACATAATGAATACAGGGATGGAAAAGCAAAAATAAGCATGAGAGATTGAGAGAAAAGATAAATGACCCACAGGGTCTTCCTCCCCACACAGATTCATAAAGCTGCTAAGAATGAGGTGTCTTTTGATATTTTTCAGGTTTTTTTCAGACAAAAGATTAAGGAATCTTTTTGAAAAATCATAATAATTAAATTTCTGTAGGGGTGTTGCAAAAAAGATTCATCGGAAATCATTTTGAATTCAATGGTCAGTTAATTAATATTACATGTATGTTGCTGAAAATACGGACCTTGTGTATATTTAATGCGCATTTCGTTACATGCGGATGATTTCAAATCAATGACAATTTCTTTACAATGCCGCTGCGACTATAAAGTCTCATCTTTCCTTTCACCTCTTTCACCCTGTAGATGAACTTGAATTGAGTCGCAATCCTGAAGACTATCACTACCTCAGCCAAAGTGGCGTCCATGGCATCAGCAATGTCAGCGATAGAGATAACTTTGCCATCACACAGGTAAATTCTTATCAATTTTTTTCATATCTAGTAAAGATCGTATTTAAATATGATTTTTAAATAAGTGATTAAAATTGCCTACATTTCTAAATGTTAACTTTTATGTAGATTCAAAGGGAACCCTGACTGGGAGCTTCTTCATTTTTTTTGCCAGTCAAGGCTTTGTTGCCCCCCCCCCCCCCCTCAGTTGACAAATCTTGGATCTGCAATTTGCTATCTTCATGAATTTGAAGGATAAACAAGCCCAAATTACCAAAACTCCTGACGAATTTATGATGCAGAAAAATAGAAAACCAATGTACTAATTTTGTAGAATGTGTAGGTTATAACTCCTTAGGGCTCGTAAGTACTTTTTATATTTGCCTTATTCTTTTGTGTCATTGGGTTAATTCATTGATTCAATCCATAGCCTTTTAAATTCACATATTTCAAGTCCAATACACATCACTATCGCAAAAAAATTATCAGTTGTTGTGCTACCCAAAGCTCGAGATAAAACATACCTGATTTGCCAAAGGAAATGACATTTTGTTTCCAATGTCAAAACAGGAGATAAAGTAAGATTAATCCAGAATATGTATTGTGTAGTGTGGGAGAGAGATAAGGATGGTTTGATATATTCTACTTGTTTTGATTTGAGAGACTCTGGTGATAGTTTTGTGGCATCCAGTTATGTTATCTATTTTAAGCCACATGCATACCAGCCAACCTGCACTCCAATTTTCTGCCAAATACATTTCTGAAGGGGAAATGGCAATCTTTGGATGTCAGTTATTTTTTTGAACTCCTCAAAAAAGTTGTGCATTGACTTGTCTTTGTATGACACCCTTCATAATCATTGATCATTTTTTTTTATTTGGCCATTAACAACTGGATGTGTTGGCAGAATTCATGTACATTACATAAATCATTTGTACCTATATCATTGGCAAAAATTCAGAATAATTCTTATAGGTCGATGGCTAATTATTGTGGATGAAAGAATAAAGAAGAGGTATGATGAATTATTGTGTTTTTAAGCCACCATTACATTTTATTAACCCATTTGATCTTAACCATGAGAGGTTAAAAAAAGAATTTTTATTTTCATTGGCAGGTACATGTATTCATATGTTTATTAACTTCAGGCTTTCAGTGATCCCTGCTACTGTTAGAAATTAGCAGATTTTGTCTGTATTGCTTTTCATTTATTGCATACATGAATTTGATATTGAATTCATCTTTATACCCCTCCAGACAACAAAATTTACATGTTTATATCTCTTTGAGTTATTTTCTTGTACAGAGTAGAATAATTTTACCTACAGTTTAAGTCGGAATTCTATGCTACCTATTATCACGACATAAGCTTAAGCCCCAGTCAGATAGGGCCCCGGATGAAACACGATTTAACACGACTCTTTGTTCGGACGCAGTAAACTGTGAATTAACAAAGAGTCGTGTTGAATCGTGTTGCTTCCGGGGTCCTGTGTGACCGGGGCCTTAGGATGAATATGTATGGTTCAGTGAACACACTGTGATCCCGTTGCTCAGAGTTTTACTGTGATTACAGGTATAAAGCAATGCTAATTTTCACTGTATCATGGCATTAAAATCCTGACTTGGAGTGAATGATACAAAGAAACTTCACAACTGAATCCTAAATGGATTCACATTTTACGAAAAACTAGGTCATGAGACATTACATACTTGTCGACAATGTTGTTGACTAGTATTCGGTTCCCAATATTTGAACATGTGCCAACTATGATTAATGCTGTTATACAACAATACACATGTGCCAGCATGTGTTGGGAGGGTATTAAAGGTAGGCAATCCAGGCGCTTCTTGAATATGAGAATTGTCATGGAAATTATAATGATGTGGAATAATAATAGTGATAATTCTAATAAAGGATTTTGAAGGAGCATAATACATTGTGATATTTTCTATGTTTAGCATTATATTCAATGTAGCCCAATTTTCAGATCCCTTGTAGTAAGTACCTGGCAAAGAAAGGTCCACTTTTGTTTCATCGAATGTTAGGTTATTTTTATTGCCGATTTGTCTAAATGTGATAAATCAAGCAATTGAAAATCTTGTGATATGACCAAAGACAAAGGGACAATAATGTTTCCAGATTACTTTCAATATTTGTTCACTTATTTTTTCTCCTTTCCAATTCATATGATCATGATTTAGTGATTTCAGAGTCTATAGAATGGTGTCATGTAAAATCTTGTATGTCATTGGTTGTTCAGGGTTTAACTTCATAGAATTTAAGAAATTTGAAACATGGGAAAAGTGCATTCAAGAAAAATAAACATGTTGGTAATGTTGAAATTTCAGAAAGCCATGCAGATCATTGGGTTTGCAGATGAGGAGATCCTGGCGGTATACAAGTTACTGGCAAGCGTTCTCAAACTAGGTAACATCAAATTCAAGAAGTATGTGACGCACAATGGAACGGAAGGAGTGAAGATCATGAATCAAGAAGGTGAGTTTCTCTTTTAATCACTCTTGCGTGTATGTCATCATCCTTTAAAGATTTTAATTTTTGAGCCATGCATGGTTGGATAAGTGATGCTGTGTATATTGATTAATCATTCACAGACAATTTTCTTTATCACCTTGACAGAAGGGAAAACTATGGAGGGATCCCTGGAAGATCGTAAATTAGATTCCTGCTGCAAGTCATTTTATGATTGATGAATACCATACTAAAGGCAGAATCTGGATTTATAAAAAGGGAAGAATATATAATACAATACTAGGTACATGTATGTGCAGAATTTCAAAAGAACAATGTGGCAAGCTCGCATTGACTAGCTATCCTTTTGAATACTGCGAAGTGTTTCACCAAGTTACGAATGACCTTACAAACAACTTTCAAGAACGATATCAGTTCTTATACTGATCACACATAGGATTATTAATGATTAAGCACAAACGTTGATATCAGTCATTCTTAAAGTCATCATAGAAGTCTTTCTTAACTTTGTGGAACCTCACCCTTGTCAGTTAACTCAATCTACCTTGAACATTATGTTCCTTTTCTCTTTCACAAGTTTTTAGGGCTGTGATTTACTGAGTTACGAATGACTTTCAGAAAGACTAGGATTTTCGATCATTCAGTACAAGAGATGATACCGCTCATTCATAATTTGGTTAAACACCACCCAGCTCAGGACTAACTTGAAGGCAGATACTTTTCCTAATTTTTATTTCACGTGGTGAAGTTGCGAACCTATTTTGAATAGGAATTATTTTTTGTTATACCCCTTATTTAAAAAAAAAAGTCAAAAGCTCATTCTATGCTTGCTTGGAAGAAGGTTTGATCAATCCCCCAACCCCTCATCCAAATCTGTTTCATAACCATTAGTACATTCCAAATGTGATACTGTTCACCAATATTATTTAAAGTAAACACTCAAATGGGCAGGGTTAGCACTCCTTGTTAAAGACCCAGTCACATAGGACCCTGGAAGCAACACAATTCACCCCGACTCTTTGTTAATTCACAGTTAACTGCCTAAGAACAACGAGTCGGGGTGAATCGTGTTGCCGCGGGGGTCCTATGTGACCGGGTCTTAATGCCGAGAGCCCTTATATTTGACCAGTTGGACTATTAAGAATATCATTCTGGACTTTGGATATTGATACAGCTTTAGTCCACTTGATTTCAAATTTATTGTAATGAATAATTTGGTACTTTGCTGGTTCAGTAGATTCATGATTAACTGTATTGGAAAGCAAATCATAAGAAAATAAGGACAACAAATTAATATGGGGTTTTCTTGAAAAGTTGATGTTTTGTGCACTATGAATTATGGCCTTCATCTAAATGATTTTGATAGTTTGCTCATGAATTACTCTTTGCTCTAGATATCTCATTTAGGCTCGGCCATCTTTGATTTTGGGAATGTGATAGAAATTTCTTTTTACCAATTTAGTCAATATTTTTCTGATTTATTTACAATAAATTTGGAGAAGATGAATCCATTATGACTAAAGAAATTATCATTACCCCTTTAAAATTTTTGACCGAGATGATACAGAATTGCCAACAATTGGGAATTTTGAATGGGTGTATTTTGAACATCAATTCAGGCCTGACATTCCAAGTGAATGGCTGGGTGTACGATGATTGCAGTTATACCTTCTCTCAAAGAATATTTGATTCAGTTGTTTGGTAATTCACATCTCAATTGTTATCTGAATGTATATTTTGACTGGTTGGTATTTCAGATGTGATGAAATTAGAATTTTGTTTACTAGAATGAATTTTTAAGATGACTTCCTGAAAATGTGAAGGTCAATATCAAATAATACAAGGTACAGTGTAATTAGGATTACAATAGGTGATACTTTATGGTATAGGACTGTATACCTGTAATTAAACATTCCAACAAATAAATTAACACATGATCTTAATTTTTGTATGAAACTTTACCTTGTCCTTCCTCTAGAAATGGACAGTGTATGTGACCTTTTGGAGTGTGAGCGTCACAGCGTTATGGGTGCCCTCACCAAGCGTACTATGTACGGGGGCAAAGGTGACAAGGTCATTACAACTCTCAGTGCTTCTCAAGCTTTCTATGCCAGGGATGCCTTATGCAAGGCCATCTATGACAGGCTGTTCTCATGGATCGTCAGGACTATTAATGAGAGTATTAGGGTGAGTTAAATAGATACACTTCCACCTTGTTTTCCAATGAGATCCAGAGTAGGAATTATGTACATTGGGTGGGCATAACTGAAAAACTTTGTGATGGCCATTTTGCATGCATGAAACTTTCATGAAATTACGCATCATTGATTACTTATGATGTATTTACATTTCTTGTGGAATAAACCAACGTGTGAAAATGTTCATTCCTTTCTCAATTTTAAAGCTCATGCTGCAGAAATATATGATTAAACAGTGAGTTAAGCATAAACACCTTTATCCTATTGGAAAATCTTTGAATAACCGTAATTTTGTTTGCCCATGTTGCTGTTCAGCAAAAAAGCAAATTTTTAGTTGCTCTCTGCAAGCAGTATGAATGTATCCCTTGATTGTCTGGCATGCTACACCATTGACAGGATGGAGTTAGCAGTAATTTCGTCAGAGGGAGATAAAGCTGAAATGCGATCATCATAACAATATTGAACATATTTGGCATGTCATACACTCAGCAATGCCAAGATGTCCCAGGAAAAGGTGTATATTTGTCCTACTTGGGTGTCAAAAGATAATTTTTGTTCCTGTTAGATTAGTGTCGTTTATTTTTTAATGTAAAAGTGTCTTTTGATTCCTTTTCATATCTGTTAATTTGATTCCTTCATAGTTGTATATTTTCATTTCTTATCATCAGGTGAGGAAAGGATCAGCCAAAAAAGTCATGGGTGTTCTTGACATCTATGGATTTGAAATCTTCAAGGTATGTCATTGCCCAATGTGCAATTCAGTATATCATCAGGATAAAATTATTGTAATTTTAGAGGAAACTTCCTCAATAACAATAAAGTCAATTGGAGATTATATGGTAGCCTGATATTTGAAAATATATTCTTATCTAGCTCTTGAAAGTCATGTTTTAGAGGTCTTTTTAACTCGTAAAATTTCAAGGTATGCCACTGCCCACTTTTCTATTAAATGTATTATGAGGATGAAATTATTGTGATATTATATCAGACTTCCTCAATAACAATTCACACTCTTGAGAATTATGTGTTAGCCTGACATGTGTAAATCAACAATGTTTTCAAAACTCTTGAGTTTCATATTTTATGTAATGCTTTACAGTCATATTGACAATCATATTTGATTAACTTTCATAAAAAGGCAAATCACTATAACACTGAATCAATGATCAACAAAATTAGTGTATCTTAACCCTATATGTATGTAATATATTTTTTCAGCCTCTAAATATATTACTATACAATTATTCTCTCTTTGTGATATATCCACATTCGGTAGCCTTTCTTGAATACAACTACTTTTGAGCTATAGATCACAAGGTTTTAATGTCCCAATACTGATATTCCTCTGAATGCAATACATCCATATTCGTTCATGTTTGATCAACAGATGAACTGTTTAAAGCTGTTTATTTTTCATGATGATATGAAACTGGTAATCGTATATCCATGTTTGTTCATATTTGGTCAACAGAAAAACTACCTAACCCATTATTAACTGGATATTGTGTACAGAAGTCATATTAATCACTGAAATGTGTAGCATTATTGCTGTCTCATCTCAATTGCATGATCATGAACAATATCAAATAACATTGAACATGTGTGTTTAGTTTTCCTTTTAGAACTGTCATCTTTAGAAAATATGGATCACTTATGTACCCAAATTGATCAATATAGCCCACATGAATATAGTTACAATAGCTTGTTGAAATGATGGGCGGTTTTGGCTCTTCAGTGAGAAATAGGAGGGACAGTTTGGGTGGTGTAGTTGCTGAAGTATTACAGGAGTTAATTGTATATGATGATATTAAACTAGGCATCGTACATCCATGTTTGTTCATCTTTCTGAAACAGAAAAACTACTTTGAGCAGTTCATCATCAACTACTGCAACGAGAAGCTTCAGCAGATCTTCATTGAGCTGACGTTGAGGGAGGAGCAGGAAGAGTACATACAGGAAGGCATCGAATGGACGCATATCGACTACTTTGATAACATCTCGATCTGTGATCTCATTGAGAAGGTGAGGTCCGATGTTTCTTCATACTTCATGGGCGGTGTTTCACCAAGATAAGAATGACTGGTATCAATGCTTGTTCTAAATACTCCTAATATTATCAGTCATGAAGCATAAGAAGTGATACCAGTCTTTCTTCAAGCCTTTCTTAACACTACTCCAGCCCAAAGTTGATGAATAATCAACATTTCATTCCGTTCACACTTCCCGAGTCGTGTTTCATAAAGCTGCTTGTAGACGTACGGATGACTCTGTCAATGACTTGTGACCCTTTCCTTTCTGACGCAATGATCATGTTCCATGATGATTGGCATCTCTGCACTTGTGGAAACCCCATTTCAGCTGTGATGCAATTATGCCAAGTACTGGGGTTCTGTTTTTTGGCTATTAAGTACGGCAAGGAATAAATTTAATGTAACGTTAATGAGAATGCAGTTGTTGCTTTAAATAGGATGTGAGCAGTGTTTTTAAAGAATACATATCATTATCATCAGCATTCATAGTCTATTTTTAACCTTCAATAATGTATTACTAGGGAGTAGTATCAGTTTAGTGCTGGTTGTGTGAATGGCACATGTTATGCATACAGAATTAATTTGATCGTATCATGTTATCAAGGTGTGTCTGTGTTTGTTTTAGCTCATTATCTCCAGACCTGCTGTTCTTTCCATGCCATGTCTAGATTACATTTGGTGCACCCCTCTCTTCCCTCTCTTCCCATTTCTCTATGTCTGTCTGTCTGTCTGCCTGTCTGTCGCTCTCTCTGTATTTCTCTTTCTCTCTTTCTTTCTCTATCTTCTCTCTGTCTCTCCATCTCTGATCTGATTCACTCTTTTACCAACCCTTCTCTCTCCCTCAATTTCTCTTATATTCCTTGTTTTCCCTCTTTCCCGCCTTCACCCTCACACCCCCCTCTTTCTCTCTCCTCCCTTCCTTCCCTACCACCTCCCTTACCCCTTACCTCCCTCACCCATTCTCTCCCTCTTCCTCCATCTCTTTCTCCATCCACCTCTCTCCTTTTCCCCTGTTTCCCTTCCTGTCTTTCCCCTTCCCTCACATTTCCTCTTCCCTGTCTCCATCCCCCTATCCTATCTATCCTCTCTCCCCCTCTCTCCCCCTCACTTACCTCCTCCTCTCTCCCTCTCTTATCTCCTCCTCCCCCTCACTTACCTACTCCTCTCTCCCTCTCTTATCTCTTCCTCTCTCCCTCTCCTATCCCCCTCTCATCTCTCCTATCTCCTATCCCCCTCTCATCTCTCCTATCTCCTCCTCTCTCCCTCTCCTATTTCCTCCTCTCTCCCTCTCTTATCTCCTCTCTCTTTCTCTCTTATCATATCCTCTCTCCCTCTCCTATCCACTCTCACCTCTTCTATCTCATCCTCTCTCCCTCTCTTATCTCCTCCTCTTTCCCTCTCATATCCCCCCTCTCACCTCTCCTATCTCTCCTCCCCCGCTCCCATCTTCCCTTCCCTACCAACTCCCTTCTGTCCTCACTTTCCTCCTGTTGTACTCTGTTTAGTTTTCCTATTTTCAGTTTCATTTTCCGTCCTCTCCCTATCTCTCCTGTCCTTCTCCATAACTCGTCCATCATAACATCCTTTATCCTCCTCTGTGCCCCTCTGTGCCCCTCTGTGCCCCCTGTGTTGCACTTGAATTATTATGTCCAAGTTTTCTTCACTCATGTCTGCTTCTCATCAGATCATATTTCCATGTTATTCTCTATTATGCTGGTAGCTCTCATCTTATTATAAGAACATGGGATATTTATAGATAGATCAGTAATACATGTAATATCTAAATCCACGTCATTTGTTCTTCATGTATGGTATTCTTATTATGGTCATTATTTTCAATATATATTTAACTTCTGAAGCCATCCAGGCCTTTTTGTATAATATTTCATGCACGCCTCACATACAGTCAAATCTTTCATTTTAATTTTGAACTTTAGACATTAGACTTTCATTTATATTCCACCAAGCTTTATGTGTATTATGATTTGCCATACTTCCACCTTTTCATCGCTTCATATAATTTTCATTTCTGCACACTTTTTCTTTGTTTGCTTTGCATTTTCCACTAAATGCTTCATTTTTACGCACCCATTAATGTTTATGTAAAAGGAGAGAGAGGATGAGGTGAGTACATAACATGTATATTACTAGTGTCACATTTTCTCTCCGGTTGTTGGATGTTGTTCAGTGTGAATGTCCTTACTATCTCCATTCCTCAAAAAATAGTGACAATATTTTCCCAGAATATCTTCTATTCACTGCCTCATTTGTCTTGTGTAGTATTCCCTTCTTGAAACTGTGATGGGTGATTGCGCTTCATTCTTTCAAGAAAAGAACTAAATGTTTCAGATAATGAAAATGTCAAGGTATTGATCAAAATAACCCAGGTGCATGTGTGGTGAGTGGGAACGTACATGTATACATCATATAGTGAAACCAAGATTGAAACCAAGCGACAATCATCCCCTTCATCTCAATGCTGAAAGGTTAGATATACATGCTTTTTCCAGTTACCATGGTAACAGCACATGAAATCGGAACCAACTCCCATGTGTAAGAAGGTCATATTTTTATCTTTGTGGTGGGTGAGCTGCGGTAACAATAGAATATGAAAATAAACTTGTTGGGAGAAAAGAAGCATGATGATAATACTGTATATATTTCTTTTTGATGATGGATTATGGAATTCTTTGAGACCCCTACCCCCCCCCCCCCCCC
>BQKZ01008406.1:0-13186 GCA_036244855.1 Temnopleurus reevesii | reverse complement strand
CCCCCCCCCCCCCCAAAAAAAAAGTTTCCTGCTTTTACGGGAGTTAGATTTTTCCTCAAAACACTATGAGCATAGAATTATTGTAATGATTGACCAGCTAACCAATAGTTATTGTTATATCATTAATGTATTTTTTTCTTCATGAATACATTTGTTAATAAATGTCAGTAATTTACCTTTGTTATGTATAGAGTTATTTTTTCTTGGATGACATGTGAAGATGATAGATGATTGTAAATGATTGATCACTTGATCATTTTAGTTAAACATTGTACTGTGTTAAAGCATGTTTTAATCAAACTGTACTGCAATTGATGTCTAATCTAACATCCTTTTATATTCTCCCTGAGTAAAAAAAAAGACTAGCTTTGCAAAAAATAACAAAAGCAATATTGGTGAAAATATATTGTAAAGAGTTGAAAATGAAATTGGGTATATTACAGTGAGAATGAGAGAATATGGGACAAGATAAAGTGAATACAGGACAAATGGCATCATAATGGATGTTTTGTTCGAAAATGAATAGGATGCTCCAAACTGTTATCACATTATTTTGCTAAATGCTGCTATTAATTTGAGGGAATTTTTTTTAAATGTTACCCAAAGGTACTTTTGGTCATATATCCATTTTTGGTGGGTCTTGTTTATTATTAGTTCTGTTTTGTTCTTTTGTGCTTGTACAGACGAACATGGGTATCCTGGCTATGTTGGATGAGGAGTGCCTCAGACCGGGTACCGTGTCGGACGAAACATTCCTCAACAAACTCAACACCATCAAATCTGTTGTAAATCATCCTCACTTCGAAAGCAGAGGGAAGCTCAAATCAGATAAGACCATCGATCACAACAGCTTTAGGTTACAGCACTATGCAGGAGCTGTGAGTAGAAAGAGTCAATACTAGTAGTTTCACTTGTACTTATTGAACATTCAGATTAATAGACGTAAAGAATATCTAATGATCAAGTGTCTCCTAAATCATCCTCACTTTGAAAGCAGAGGAAAGCTCAAGTCAGATAAGACCGTAGATCATGACAGCTTCAGGTTACAACACTATACAGAAGCTGTGAGTAGAAATTGTTTTGATGTTTACTCATAGTTTCACTTGTACTTATTGAACATTCAGATCGATAGATGTAAATAATATCTAAATGATCAGGTTTTTGTAATACATCCTCACTTTAAAAGCAGGGGAAAGGTCAATTCAGATAAGACTATTTATCATGCCAGCTTCAAGTTATAGGACTATGTCAAAGCTATGAGTAGAGTTTGTTTCAGAAACTTGTAATCATGAACAGTAGATGTATTATGAGGTCATTAAACCACTAGCTACTGGGACATTAAGATGAATAGATGTCTAATGCTCAAGTATTTTGTAAATCATCCTCACTTCCAAAAGCAGAGGAAAACTCGCGTTAGAAAAGCCCATTGATCACAACAGCTTCAAGTTATAGCATAATGTTGAAGCTATGAGTATAGTTTGTTTCAGGATCTTGTAATCATTAACAATAGTTGTATTTGTAGGTTATTAATACACTGCAATTTATAGTGTGAAAATGTCCACTTTGTATAGTGCTCAAGGTGCGTCTGCATTATATTGCACATTTGTTTTATTCTTCTGTAAATCTGAATTGAAACCTGAGTACCTCTTCTTAAATCAATCATAGCACAGTGATCTTAATTGAATGAGATATGTTGATAGTAATAAACTTTTGAGGTATACTTCTATCAATACTATCAACCACAATATTCTTTTTTTCTCTTTCCCCATTCCCTGCCATCCAACTCAGGTGACCTATGAAATTGAAGGATTCATCGATCGTAACAACGACCTTCTGTTCCACGACCTCTCACAGCTCATGTTCAAATGTAAACATATACTCCTATCAGAACTCTTCCCGGAAGGAGACCCCAAGTTCATGTCCAAGAAACGTCCTCCTACAGCTGGTAGCCAGTTCNCTTTGAAAGCAGAGGAAAGCTCAAGTCAGATAAGACAGTAGATCACGACAGGTTCAGGTTACAGCACTATGCAGAAGCTGTGAGTAGAAATTGTTTCGAGTTATTACTACCAGTTTCACTTGTACTTATTGAACATTCACATCGATAGATGTAAATGATAACTAAATGATCAAGTTTTTGTAATACATCCTCGCTTCAAAAGCAGAGGAAAGGTCAAGTCAGAGACTTCAAGTTATAGCAAGTTATAACACTATGTTGTAGCTGTGAATAAAATGTGTTTGAGGATCTTGTAATTATGAAGAGTAGTTGTATTTGTAGCTTAAACACACTGCGATTTAAAGTGTGCATATGTCCTCTATGCTATTCTTCTGTAAATCAGTATTGAAACAAGCTTACCTTTTCTTAAATCAATCATAGTACAGTAATCGTAATTGAATAAGAAATTCTGATAGTTATAAAACTCTTGATGTAGACTTCTGTCAATACTATCAACCACAATATTCCTTTCTCTCTTTCCCCCTCCTCTGCCATCGAACACAGGTGACCTATGAAATTGAAGGATTCATCGATCGTAACAACGACCTCCTGTTTCACGACCTCTCTCAGCTCATGTTCAAATGCAAACACATACTCCTGTCAGAACTCTTCCCGGAAGGAGATCCCAAGTTTATGTCCAAGAAACGTCCTCCAACAGCTGGTAGTCAGTTTAAGGTAACTAATATTTCAGGAGAAAATTCTCTTTTTTCTCTTTCACGACCTCTCTCGACTCATGTTCAAATGCAAACATATACTCCTATCAGAACTCTTCCCGGAAGGAGACCCCAAGTTCATGTCCAAGAAACGTCCTCCTACAGCTGGTAGCCAGTTCAAGGTGACTATTTCTTCACTTGAAATATCAAGGGATGGTTCTGTTCTGTGACCTTTGTAAGCTCATGTTACAAATGCAAACGTATACTGTATAAGCTTAAATTTTCACTGAGGTTTGTATGATGCATTTTCATGTGTGCACAAACAATGTCAAAAACGTTAAAATAACAACACCCCAATGTGTTCAACCGGTCCAAATTCACGAATATATTGGCTTATACAGCACCTTAATATTTTGATGGAATACCCCAAGGTTATGTCCAAGAAACGTCCTTCTACCATGGGTAGAAATTTCATTGTTTCAGTCCCCATCTTACCTGAGATATAGTTCATTTTTGCAGAATGAAGTGAAAAATACCTACTTTTTCGATACTATGTTCAGTTGCTAACAGATAACTGCTATCGAAATATTCTTCAACTGGCCAACATAGCTGGCACAAGCGCAGCTGCCAACTGTTTCAGAATATGCCTGAGGTGTATTTTTTTGGTAAATTCATGGCTTCCACCAAATGTGAATGGCTCAGAGTATGGTTATTGTTGACCTGTTTTATCTCAAGGGCATATATTTAGTTCAGCGGTTGCGTATTCACATCTTAATTTTGACCTCTTGCGTATTCCAGAATTATTAATATCTCTGCAAGCAATATGAGAGAATTAACTCAATACTGGAGATGGTTTTAATAATTTTCATCCCAGTAGGAATATATACACTTTTTGTGATGAAATTATTATTTGTGCAAATATGTGCCACCTTAAAGAGTTCATAAAAATGTTACATTACTTCAGTAGCAAGATAAATTTTGATTAATTTGGATGCCCTCATGTTTTTGTATTCTATGATTTTATGATCTAAAAGTAAATTTGATTGGTCATTTGTTTCAGTTTTCAATTGGTTTGAATGGGCAATTAGCTTTAAGTCAATAGCTGTTATCAATATATGAACTGTCATTTAAGGATATACAATGAGTACTAGAATGACATTTGATAAAATAATAAAGTTTTCAGTTTTGAGCTTGGTAGTCATTAGAACCCATAAAGATAAAGACTACTAATAAATATGAATTAGTCTTTTAGACTTATGAAAATTATGAAAAAATTAATTTCGATACTTCCTTTTGATTGAAAAAATAAAATTCCATCACAAGTTATTTATGATTCAGCTCTGAGCATAGTATTTCTATAGCTTTTTTCATAAGTTTTTAAAGTTATAAGTTTTGATCTTTTGTTTTTGTTTCTTCAGTCATCTGTGAGTGAGCTAATGAAGAACTTACTGAGCAAACATCCTAATTACATCAGATGTATCAAGGTAGGTGATTCTCTTTCATCCCCCTTTCTCCTTAACAATACCCTCACCTCAATCTTTTTCCACAATACCCTTACCCCCATCTCGCTATATCTCCCTCCACCATTCTCTTTTACCATTCTCTTGTTGAGAAGTTCTGTTAATAAATCAAGTCAGTGACACAAAGACATAACTCTAATTTTGGCTTTTTTCTGAAAGATTAGTTCAAAGATTGTAGTCCACATTGCTCAACATATGAGCAAATGTTTTAAAGGATGATTACATTTCTTTATGATAGAATCATTTTACACCAATTTTTGTTTTATTGAAAGGTCATATTTAAAAAAAAATATTTTGATACCAAAACCTAATTTTTTGCAAAGAAAATAGTGTTACATCTTTGTGTTGCGGATCCTTAATATTATGTCAATAGAAGATGGATGTGTATTTGCCTGCACTTTATTAATTATGATAATATATGTAGCCATAGACCCAAGAAAACATGGAGCAAGCAAGTGATGTGTCAAGGGTAGGGATGTACACAATTCTTCTAGGTGGACATAATTTTGATCAGCATGCACCAATCAGAACTGTTTCACCTGTGTTTTGATGAAATACGAACCTTGCGCAATCAAAATTGTGACTTTCAATCGGTAACTGATATGCTGTTGACTTGCAATAGTTTGCAATCCTCTAGCCACACATTAGTTTTCAGCAGCTATTTTGAACACTCAATTTCTAGGGGGCCATGTTGGTATACATCTGATTTTGTAACAAAGGTTCTCCTCATTGTCTTTGCAGCCAAATGACTTCAAGAAGAAAATGCAGTTTGAGTTTGACATTGTTCAACATCAAGTTCGCTATCTGGGGTAGGTATGAAGCATGTGCAGTGATGACTAAACGTGATGATTCAAAGAGCTGTATTTACACAGGAATGCAGCATACATTATTGTACACAATGTGCATCATTTCTATGACTGACGTGATAATTTTAGAAAAGATGAGCATCAGAAAACCAAGCCATGTGTTATTTTTATGAAATTTTGTGAATGCCACTTCATACAATTCACAAAGTTTTATATTAAGAATACCAATCTTTAAAAGAAAATCACAAAGACATTATCAAGCCTGGAACGTGCGGGTATGCCAAACATAATGGGAACGGAGTGCAAAAGGGTATTGTGACGTCAAAAAAGGGGAAACATTTCGAGCAAGAATGAAAAAAAATTTGACAAACCAAACAACTTCCACTGAAGCTTTCGAAATGGTTATATGCTCACAAAAGAAAGTATTTCTCCGATTGATACAGTGTATTCATGTTCAACATTACTCAGCATAATTAGAGGAAGGAATTTCCTTATGTGTACATAATAGAGCTATGCATCCACCACAAACTGCTTGAAAGGATGTGAAATTCAGTTAATAGACATGTCCAATGAATGAAATGTTACAATAACAACCCAACTTATTGAGTGTGACAATTATTTTCTCAGATATAAAAGGCATAAGAAACAAAGGAAAGAATGTGCGAGCGTACCATTTGATTGACGACAACAATACACTTGCACTTTACCTACAAGAGCGTTTGCCGTCATAGTATTTTGGATAGCTTTACAGGACATAAAAGTAAATAAATACAATAATTCAAAGCATGTAGAGGAAGACAGTTTGCCCTCTAGAATTATGCTGAATGGTTCCTTCTGCAAATGTCCCTTCCTTGACGTCATTACCGAAATAACACAAAATAACTTGAAATAACTCGAAAGATCCCGAAACCGAAATGCAAATAACGAGCCCTAAAATCAGATTTTTTGTTTTACATGATCGAATTCAGTATAAAACAGTTCTTTCAACATATTAACCACATAATCACATTTTCAAACTTGTAGTATATGTTTTATTCATGATTTCCTTCGTGGTTCAACTTTAAAGATAAGATTTTTCTTCAAGCTCTCATTTTTCACACTCAAAATTGTTCCTCAATACCTCTCATGCCATAATCAATCAGACTTTGTGTAATTGTTTTTTCTCTCTCATCCTCTATCCCCAATTCCAACACAGCTTGTTAGAGAACGTAAGAGTAAGACGAGCAGGCTTTGCATTCAGACAACCCTACGAGCTCTTCCTATCCCGGTATAAGATGCTGAGTCCCAAGACGTGGCCCAAGTGGGTTGGTGAGCCTCAGGAAGGTGTGAGGCAGATAATGAGACATCTTCACATCATGGATGATGAGATAGCATATGGAAGGAACAAGATCTTCATCCGTAATCCAAGAACGGTGAGTAGCAGAAATTCTTCTAGCCTGTTTACTGCCTGGGAGACATGCGTTTTCTTTTTGTTCAGATCAAAATATGTATAATCTTTTTGTTATTACGTCTGCTTTATTCTAGTCTTATGAACTCTGTAGTATTGTGAGCTATAACCCAATGATCAGTAGTGGGGAGAAATGATGGTAAAGTTGCAGAATATTTGTGGTAATAAGGTTTTGATGGTTTAGCAGGTTAGTATATCAGTATTGCTCACAAGAAAATTGTTTTAATGTCATTGTCAATCTCATGTTACCAGATAGTGGAATTAGAAGAAGTTCACCCGCACTGCCTTTGTCATATACTCCACTTTTCTAAATGTAACGTGTGGCACATATGCAATGTTTGGTCAAAATTTATTTGCTAAAAAGTCATGAAAGTTTCTTGATTTGTATTCCTTTGTTTATTGTAGTTGTTTGACATGGAAGAGAGGCGGCACCATCACATGCACCACCTAGCAACATTAGTACAGACCATGTATCGTGGATGGGTTGCTGTTACTAAGTTCAAGAAGATGAAGAAGAGTGCTATCCTCATTGCATCACAGTTCAGAGGATATACGGTATGATTCCCTTCTCTTTTCTTCCTAAAGATCTATTGTTCATTGTAATGATCATCACTTGAAGGTCGCGCTCCTTGCTGTTGACGTTACCAATTAAATTTTTTTCATTTTCATTCCTTTATTTATCAAAGTTTTAAAAGAAATGGGTGTGTTTTCACTGTCATGCGTGAGATCAGAATATATTTTTCAATTGAAAATAGATGAAAATTCAACAAAATATGAAAATTTATATAATATGTTATAAGTGACAATGCCTTTTTCTGTAAAGTCTTTATACAGAATAAATATTCCTTGCCAAATGTTTGTGAAATCACACCCTCTGATATTCCATCTGGTACAAGGCATTTTTCTTTGAATGGTAATGTCAGTCCATCGAGAAAGACCATGACCAGAAAATGAAATGTTCACAAAGTTGAACTAATTAATAAACTAGAAATGGGTATTATGTTGAAAAATATTTTTACAGGAAAACGTATAGTGACAATATCGGAAAATAGGTTCTATGATGTATGCCATTAAAGGATAGTTTGATCCTCTATGGTCTTCCGCGTTTTAGCTTTAGAGAAAATGTATGATTTAATTTGCTTTTAACTAGTTGTACACTGGTTTAATTAAATTTTGTGTTAAATCTTTATGTACATCGTTAAAGATGAAGGATTACTTCTGGGGCTTGTAACATTATGGAAAGCTGATTAATTGAAAATCAATTGTATCTCTATGGTACACGTTTTGCTGTAGAGTGACGATTTATATTCATTGTAAGTTTAATTGAATCTTTTCTGTTCTCTCGGACAGCCATTTTCAATTCAAACAACTTCTATACCAGAAGAGATATTTTTAAAGTACACTTTTGTTTGTTCCTTCATGTTTGGTATGAATAGGAGAGAAGATTGTATCAGAAGAAGAGGAAAGCGTGTACAACCATCGCAGCTCATTACCATGGCCACCTAGCAAGAGAGGAAGTCAAGAAGATGAGATATAAAGCTAAATGTGTCTGGGCTGCTGGCATTGTACACAAGTTCTTTGTTGGGTGGAAGGTAAGATTATGCAAGATTATATGCCAAGCAAATTGAATTTTGAAAATGATTGATGGTGCTCTAGAATCTCTATAAGCGTATGAATAAAACAAAACAAAATAGCATTCTTTGTCGTGCACAAGTCTTCCGCACTTTACTTTGGGCAAGAAAAAGAGGCAGGATGTATGAGTTCTATTCAACAATATTTCAGAGTTGATCTGATACCATCTCATACTTAATGAAGCTGCAGCTGAATATGAAGTAAGGAAACATTTTGTTGATGTTGATGTTTTCTTCCCATCTCTACTCTGTACTAGGTTCGCAAAGAGTTCAGAAAATACTTCAAAGCAACTGCAGGTCCAAAGGTCAAGGCCTTCGTCATGAAATATATCGTAAGTAATAAGACTTGGAAACATGCAATTAAATAAGATAGGTAGTAATATTTTTCAAATGAATGAGATTTATATGGAGTGGTATCATTTTCATGTATATCATGTAGATAGAAATAGTGCTACATTAGTTTTCGAAAAAGGGAGAGATGTAGGTACACAAAGAGGAAGTTGTTCTAAATCAACTGCAACTTTGCAAATTGTAACGTGAATTTTCATTCGAGCACGGTAAATACATGAAACAATGATTTTGATTCTCGCGTTCCGATCAACTTAAACTTGCGATCAATCGCAATTTATGAGCAACACCCTCAAAGTAAAATAGCCTGTCATCTGGGAGTATATGTGCTGATGAATTGTTCCCATTTTCATACGTTCCGATCCCAATTTCTTCTGTTTTATGTTCTTTTGTGAAGTTATAATCAGACCTAGTTTACAAATCAAGTTTTATATACACAATGAAAAGTTTGATATGGTTGGGGTTAGATGAAAATATTTAATGGAATTACTCCTTTAGCAGATTATACAATTTTCAAAATATATTATGCATCAATATTGCTTTGAAATGTTGATATCATAATTCCAACCTTTCTGACAGTGATCATTTATACAATATCTTCTATTTTTACAGCATTTGAGGTATCTCCAGAGGTTAAAGCAGCACCTACCCTCGATGTCGCCGACAGATCCATCATGGCCGCCATGTTCACCACTACACACCAAAGCACACAAGCAGCTCCATGAGATCTTCATCATGTGGAGGGCGAGTCAGTTCAGGAAGAAGTTTGATGAACCCACAAGGATTAGGCTTGGTGAGAAGGTCACGGCTAGTAGCTTGTTCAAGGACAAGAAAGCTCTCTATCCTAAGAGGTGAGGAGATGAACTCTTTACTTGCTTCTGTTGACTCCAGTCACCCATGCTGACTCGCTTCTGTCGACAAGCTGAACACGCAATACTTCATGCCACCAGAATTACCTCGCAGTCTAGGGTTACATAATGTAGCATGCTTAGGGTTAAGGGAATCATTTGTTTTCTATTCACGTTCTTGGATTATTACGATAAAAAACCTCTCAACATTGAAGGCAATTGATATAAAACAAATTACAGTGTAATACTTCCCTCATACATGTCATGCCCAATGTTGTATGGCACAAAAAACTAAGAGCTTTGTATTATAGGAACAGCTTGTTTTGAAAATCAGTTGATATGAATGTAAAGGAATGTTGGTAGAAAATTGCAATGGATTGCATATAAACTGCAAATCAGTTGCAAATTGAAAGCCAAAGTTTTGTTTTGTAGAAGTTCATGAAATAGTGATTCTGATTGTGCTTTCTGATTACAACTTCCTAGCAACACCCCCTAAATGTCATAAATTCCACTACTTGATTTATGAAATCATACATCTGTTCTTGTGCAATCAATTCGTTGTTGGTCTTACGAACCGGCGAATAGCTAAAAAATTAAATTATCATTTTATTGCATATATCAATGGTAAATACCATAATCTTTCATTTGTCAAAATGTCATCACTCAATTTTGCTTATTTAGAGAGAAATCCACTTTTTGTATTTTAAGGGGGGCCAGTGTCGGTCACACGAACCGGCGAATAAGTCCCCTCCATTCACTTTACACGTATTGTTCAGCGTTGGGGAAAGGGCGTTGACCTATTTAGATACGCTTCATTGATACGCGCACTTCCATATTTGGAAGCTGACTGGCGAATAGCTAGGTTCGGTCTACTGAACCGGCGAATAAGCATCGAATATCATAGGCCCTGACCGCGCGCATGCTACCTTCGTTCTTACGAACCGGCGAATAAGCCACCCGTGGCATAGTTTTGTTAATTTCTGAAATTGCACGGGTGTGCTTGTGAGCTTGTTATTTGAGTTTTCATTGGATTTGTTACATGTGGCTAACTTTACACTAAACTAGAGCATGTAATCTTTCTAGCTGCATAAAATTGGCGAGATATGATGATTTTAAGAATACAAATTCGCTGCTCAGAAAATGCAAAACTTTAAACGCGTTTTTCTGTAAATCATGTTCTTGCCCGAGAATGAGCTATTCGCCGGTTCGTAAGACCGGCGACAAATTCTTGATATAACGTACTATATCTTTGAAGCTGTAATTAATGCTAGATTGATTTTCCCCATTTCCTTCATTTTTTCCATCTTTAGTGTGGCAGTTCCTTTCAAGGGTGACTATGTGCTTCTGAGGAACAATGCCAAATACAAGAAGACATACGCCGAAACCAGTGATCAGTTCATTGTTTTTGCTGATATTATCAAGAAGATCGCCAGAAACAATGGCAAGGTAATACTTTTTATCAGTGTAAATATTCAGTCTCATTGTTTTTACAATGTATTTTTAATATTCCATGAGGAAGTAAGCACCATAACTGTTTTCATCAATTAGTCGCCAACCCACTCCAGCCTGATTGATGAAATTCTAATGTATTTAATGCCTTAGATGTTTTGCTTGATGCATATGGTTTAATTTTTGTCAATATTTAATAACATTTGATATTTCAAATATATCATTTATCTGGAAAAGTATTGTTTATTTTACTCAATAAGCCAGTTTACCAATAGATTCAAATGTGTGCAACTTTCTTGCCACTGAATGAAGTTCGATCAAATTCGTGAAAATGGTTAGTAAAAGTTGAACAACAACCCTTGGAATACATTTTGCATACGTGACTTGTTGCTATATTTTTGGGAAATCTCGGACAAAATGCGCATTTATTAGTAAACTGGCCTATTAACTATAGATTTGGCATACTATATTTGAATAAGAATGTGACTCAAAATTATCAGATCTTGGTAGTGAAAAGCAATTACAGTTCTCTAAAATTACTAGGCAACTATTTTGTGTGATGGAATGTGCTTCTCTCCAGAAACATGAAAATTAGTGTAACAAACTTTAAGTAATATGATGCCATTATTTTTTCAATAATATAGGTTACTGACCAGCTAGTTGTCTTGACGACGGCATCCTTCATGGTGATGGATCAGAAGACGTTAGCACAGAAGAATAGAGTACCCCTTGCAGCAATATCTGGCATGTCGGTAACACCATACAGTGACTATGTCGTTGTTATACATGTCACAAAGGTAATTAATGTAATAAAATCTCCATTATTGATGTTGAAGATACAATTAGATTTTAAAGTTATTTTGATGGAGGAATGTTTTTTGTAAAAGTCATTCAAGCTTGACATCCTATTAAATCTGTCTTAACCCTAATCCCATGAGGGGTGGGGATGGGGGCTTTTTTGAGCGATGAACGGGGGAGCCAAATAAGTCCCCCCCCCCTGTGGACTAAAGTGATCAAAGTATCCCAATAGGATTAAGGTTAACCAAAGGACTTTTGAAAGGCCACCTTTCAGAAGACGTTGTTCGTGAACAAAAAAACAAACATTTTTCTGTCAAGTCATGCTGCAATTTTTTCAATTTAATCAAAAATATTCATGTGCACAATATTTGCGTCACAGTTAAATCCTGAAAATGTTTCACTTGTAGTCATAACGAGATTGTTGGGACCAGAGAAATGACCTCTTCATATTAAAATGTTGTTATATCAGGACCAAAATGGGATAAAATACAAAGAGATGGGACCAGGAAAATTACCTTGTTCTAACAAGCGCTCATTATATCGGTGCTCTTTATAATGAGGTTTGACTGTATTACCAATTTCTGTTATTTAATCTTGGATATTACACTGTTAAAAATTTGCTTCTTTTTTGTCTGTGAACAGGGAGAAGATAACACCAAGAAAGGGGATTATGTGTTAATGAGTGATAAACTAATTGAGTTGGTTACTAAGTTTCATCGGATCATCAGAACATCTACCAACAAAGATGTCACTGTCACTGTAGCAGATAGGTATGTAGAAATTATCTTATTCTCCATGAGCCCAAGTAGAGTTTTGGTAAAAGCAAATATTTTTGTCCCCAGATTTTGTCTGCAAATCTTAATGAAATGAAATATAGTATCCTGAATATAAAGTGAATGAGTTTTGGTAAAGTTATAACCTAAAATGCGCAAAATATCGCTGTCTCATGTACCCCGATACTTATTCAATATTTTTTTTCTTGATAAACGACACTTTCTCGTGCACAGAACCGGAAAAAATTTTTCAGAATTTAATTTTTTGTGTCTATACGTTTTTACCATTCTTTGGTAAAATCTCAGAAATAAACTTGCTTATGCCTGATAACAAACAAAATATTGTTATTACCAAGAGAGGGAGCTGAATATGATTTAACGATCAAATTCAAATTTTCAAACAGAATCAGTTCTTAAAAAACAATGCTTTGGTCTTCAAATGTGTGTAAGAAACGTATGTTATGATAATCATCCTGTAAAATTCACATTTCTTAATCTTTACCAAAACTGTATTGGGCTTTAATGTAAACTATTCCCAAATATTCTTTCAATATCTCCTTTCTCCAAGCAACGGCCAAAAAGTGAACCAACTGTAAGAGGGCATTACTCAGTCATTGGATATGAGAAACTCCATGTAATAAAAAATGTTATCACACATAATTTTGTGAGTGTTGTTTCTGAATAATGTCTGAATCAATATTGGGAATGATGTACAATTCACATGATTTTTTTTCGGGGGAGGGGTAAAATTATACGTTCCCAAGTAATTAGAGCCGAATAGTCGAAAGCTTGGCAAGTGTGTATTCAAATAATACAGAGGGGACTAGGGGCAATAAGGGAGGTCCAAACATTTGCTTATATCATGCAGGTTGTCAGTATATGAGATGGTGCGTAATGTAGTATTTGAACTTCATTAATGA